>PVIU01008478.1:0-82991 GCA_004026605.1 Ondatra zibethicus
TAGCTCCTTTACAGTCAAAAAATTCAAAGAAAACACAATAAAATACATAATCCAGACATTCTGTGAATTTTCCATTTTTACGTGGCTTATTATTTTTTTAATCTTTGACTATCTGTACTCTGTCTCTTTAAAGACTTTACCCTTTTATTTTAAGCATCAACATTATTTTATGACTCACTATACTCTTTTTCTTTTCTCTGCCAAGCCTACGTACAGCCATCCAACACTGTGACCCATTTAGAGGTCTTTTATGTCTGAATCTGTCCTATTGTGAATCTGTAATTCTTTACTATCCAGGAGCACTTCTTAAAATGTTAAGCAGTTCTTAAAAACTTAAGTTGCACTTTGTAGGGGTTGTAAGGTACTGCCTGTTTCCTGCCCAGTCGAAACCTTAACTGTGCTTTTATTATGATAATTACGATCCTGCCTGAGATTAGCACAGTTCAGCATGGTGAAGCCAGCACCACTCCTGCCTCAGAGCCCATGGTGCCCCTGAGCCGAGCACAGTTCCAAGCACACAGCAGTCCACATTGCCATCAAGCAAGCCAGAGCACTTTAGTCAGAAATCCCATGCAAATAATCTGTCTCCAGCGGGAGCCAGAGATGGTGCCGGCAGCATAGCCCAGAAAGCCGGCATTTTAAAACCGCCTTAGCTTTTTTACTGTTGCTGCTGCTGGGTGAGGAAATTTTCTCTGCGGCACCCTGCTAGTAAACAGCAAAAACTCTGTTAAACTCTCTCTCTTTTTTAAGCCATCTCAGGTTTTTAAGTGGATTCAGTCCACGTTGAGGCACCAATCTGTTGTATTGAGGGGCTCGGACTGCGTTCCCAGTGCCTGGTTCCCAGCGCAGGGCTCCTTGTGCTACCCGGCTCCCGGTGTGTACCCGAAATAATTACATGGAAATTGTATTCATGGAAATACTGCCTGGCCCATTAACTCTAGCCTCTTATTGGCTAATTTTCACATATTTGTTTAACCCATTTCTAATAATCTGTGTGTCACCACGAGTCGTGGCTTACCCGGAATGATTCAGCGTGTGTGACCTGGCGGGCTTCATGGCGGGCGTCTCTCTCTGGCTCTGTCCCCTTCCCAGCATTCTCTTCTCTTTATCCTGTCTATCTAAGTCCTGCCCTATTAGAAGGCCAAGGCAGATTCTTTATTAACCAATAAAAGCAACCCAAATACAGAAGGACCCTCCTACACCACGGGCCCATGAAGACTCCACAACTGTCAGTCTAGAGAGAGTGAGCTCCAAAGAGTTCAGGTTTCCCTATCACAATCTTGACCCCCTTTGCTGATTTAATCCATCCTTCCTCTCTTCGACTGGAATCCCAGAGCTCAGCCTGCTGCTTGGCTGTGAATTTCTCTAACTACTTCCATCAGTTACTGGATGAAGGTTCTATGAAGACAGTTACGGTGGCCACTAATCTGATTACAGGAAAAGGTCAGTTCAGGCACCAGGTCCACTATTGCTAGGGTTAGTCTTAACTAGGGTTCTCTTGCAGATTCCTAGTAGTTTCGCTGTTGCCAGGTTTCACCTAACCCCAAAATAGCTTGCTCTATCAAGATATCTCTTTTATTGCTCTCCTACTCCATCCCTTCCCCAACTTGAACACCACATTTCCTCATGTTCTCATTCCCCATCCCATCACCTATAGTGACCTCCCACCCCCAGTTTACCAAGGAGATCTCACCCATTTCACCTTCTCAGGTCAATTCCCCTTTTAGGGTCTTCCTTGTTACCCAGCTTCTCTGGAGCACATACAATGTACAACATACCCATTGTTATGGAACACTGTGAAAGCAGTGCTAAGAGGAATGTCCTTAGCATTGAATGCCTACAAAAAGAAAGATCTGACACTAACGCGTAGGTCATTCTGCTTCAGCTTCTTGAGTGCTAAGCCAAGAGACATAGAGTTACTGTGCTTAGCTTGTGCTTCCATTTCAGTATAAAATGTTAGTAAGTTAAACTTCCAAATCAAAGAGATTTTTTAAACTGTTTTAAGGCTAAGAAGTTGATAGAGAGTCATGCAATTTCCTCAAGGATTTTTAGTGTGTTAACCTTCAGATAACTTCCAAGATGTCAGATGTTTAATGAAGGTCATTAGGGCAAGAACTAATGGTCATTATATTTATAAGTCTTTTTTTATTTAAATGTAAGATAATCAACCTAAATTTTCTAAAATATCATGTCTATCCAGTGTCTTTTTGCATAGTCCAAACCATTTGATATTTTAAAAAAATAGCAAAAAGTTACAAGAGAAGTTCCTCAATGGATTCCCATTTTAAAGAGGATTTTGAAAGACTGGGAGTTCTTGGGTTACACATCGGTTTGCAAGCTGATGGAAGATAGGAAAAGAATGTATATTTATTGCTTTACTTCATATTTCATTCCAAAAAAGGTACATCTACTCTGCCTTAAATCCTTTTAGAAATCAGACCGCCTTCTCACCACCCATTGTCTGAATTATCATTCAAAAATTCTAGAATATCAATTTCAGTGTTCTCAATGAAAGTGTCTGTTTAAGTTCAACAACATGTTTTAGGTATTTGACTTGAAATCATACACTGTGTGCATAGTGACTGTGTGACTCACTTTGTGGCCATTAGTCTAATTTTAGATTTCATATATGTATCCCTATTTTCACCTCTCTACTATGTTTTATGAATTATACCGGCTTTAATGATAGATTTGGTTTTGTTTCATATTATACAAAATATGCAGAAGTATATACTGACTTGGTTTTAAAAGGGATGAAAATAATAAATCATTTCTTAGGGGTCAATGGTAGCTTTTTTGTCATTGGTATTGGATGCAGATATTTTATTGGTTGGGAATATATTCTAACTTATAGTTTTGTTCATTCTTTAGAAATTTAAGTAGGGCATTTGTAGATATTTATTTATTAGATTCAGATATTATATATTACACACCATAAATAATATGTAGTGAACAGTATATATCTCAAAAAATGGAAAAGTCTTAAGTGTATCTCCTTATTTTCTTATGTTTCTAGAAATAAAGAAATGTGGTTTATTTTCAATTGCAAGATGTATTTGTATGATATGTTACTTGTGGGCATCATTTTTTTCTTATAACTGTATATTTGGAAAGCTTTATTATAAGTACATTTATCATTCTAGCATAGGCATCCTGATTGTAGATATATATGCCTATCAGTGTGCTTTATGGTGGAGGAAGAAGATCATAGCCCTTGTATTAGCACAGCTTTTTAGCCTAGCATTTAAAATTGTCACTGACAGCTCAGATTGCAGCATTTTTTCAACCTGCACTTGCTTGAAATACTACAGTTGATCACAGTAATTGATCCCCTGTGCTTCAATCTGGGCAAAGATAACTCCATTTCCCTCAACAAAGCAGTGACAAGGCAACAGATGAATCACATAAGCAAACAATTTTTATTTTCAAATATTTCAGTTTCTTTATTTTCCCATCATTGAGTTAGATATTTTAGAGATTCCTATGAGAAATAGAAATCTTATTGTGCATAAAACTTGGGAACTTAGGAGGAAGGAGAGAGACCTGTGGACTTTGTTGGTTGCAACCACTTTCTTTCTGTTCGAAGTGTATTTTAGATTAACATCTTCCGGTTTAATAAGTTATTGTGTGATGAATATATGGGGGATTTTTCCTTGGGAAGGTGATATCTCTTCACTCTCTCTTCTTAAATCAAGTCTGAATTAAATTACTTATCTATAACAGGAAATGTGCAATCAGATACATTTACTAAGAAAGACAACTTGGAGTAGTGTCAAAGGAAAGGAATTGCAGTACAAGAATGACTTCCCAAACCCCAACACATTTTAAATAGACAATCTAAAGAAATAATTTCTTCTTCTGTTGATGGGATATTCATTCATTGAACACTTACAATATAAATTGTGTTCCATAACCACAATTCCTAATGCTATATTGCTTCTTAAAAATTTCTAAAAACAGTGCTGTACTAAATTTTCTGCCATGAGGACTCATCTTCTGACTCAGAAGAAGGAGTGTTTCTGGTTTTGGGGCTAAGTTAGCTGGGCACTGGAATAAACAAGCAGCCCTCTGCAAAAGAAACATATATAGATACCCCTGGGAAAGGGAAATAGACAAGATCTCTTGAGAAAATTGGGAGGGTTGGGGTGGGGGAAGAAGGGAGAGTAGAAGGGGAAGAGGAGAAGAGAAGTGGAGGGGGTGGAGAATTTGAGGGAACTGGATAGTCAATATGGGGAAGGACAGATATGAAGAAGGAAAGAGATATCTTGATTGAGGGAGCCATTATAGGGATAGCAAGAAGCCTGGTAAAAGAGAAATTCCCAGGAATCCACAAGGTTGATGATGTCCTCTAAGACCCTAAGCAATAGTGCAGAGGGTGCCTGAACTTGCCTTGCCCTGGTGTCAGATTAATGACTATCTAAAATGTCACCATAGAACCTTGCTCCAGCAACTGATGGAAGCAGAGGCAGAGAGCCACAGCAGAGCACTGGGCTGAGCTCCCAAAGTCCAGTGGAAGAGTGGAAGGAGTGAGAATATGAGCAAAGAGGTCGAGTCCATGATGGACATAGCAGCTGAAACAGCTTTCCTGAGTTCATGGGAGCTCACCAACTCTGCCAGGACAGGGAAGGAACCAGAATAGGACCAAACTTGGCTCTCAGAATGTGGGTGACAGTTGTAATGCTGGGGCAAACTGTGGGGCCACTGGCTGTGTGACCAGGATTTTTCCCTACTGCTTGTCCTTGGTTTTTGGATACAGAGGTTCATTTTCTCCAATCCACTGTTCTGGAATACACCCCTTTGAAGCACTCTGAACCTTGCAAAATGTACTGTTTCACATAATGATTAGAAAACCTATATCTATCAGGATTATCTTAGAATAAATCCAGATCCTAGATCCATAGCTCTCAGTAACTTGCTTGCCTAAGAGTTTCTGAAAACAACTTTGCTGACTGAACGATAAACTTAAAATAAGGATAATCTACCATACATTAAGGACGGATATCAAATAACTGCTAAGGTTAACATTCAGAGAGCCACATCCGAAATAGTTATGAAGGGTCTGAATTTCAGCACTTTAAAAGCTAACAAATTGCAAAGAAAACATAAAACGTCCAAGGTAGCCAGTAGGCTAAGCTAAGTTTGGACATTAGGCACTGAGAAATCAATCCCGATCTTCTTCCCTCTTCTGTGTGTTTAACATTTCAGTTTGCAGGTATCAGTGTAAGAAGCTGCATCTCCATATGTCGATACTTCTCTAACTGATTTCATGCTCTGTCCTTTCTTGCCAAGCTTTGCCTTGCCTAATGTCTGATAATTTACTGATAAAATCTGCCAGCTTTTCATAGGTCTTTGTTTGTTTTTTTTTTAATCACTGTAACTGTCTAACTGATGTACATTAGACTTTAAAAATCTTTTATGAAACAATCTGTGTATTAATGGAAGGTGAGAACTGAGAACTAATCCAACGGCTTGCAGGTCACATCATAAGGAATCTGTTGACAGTGCTTGCTCCTTTAAAGACAGGACATAAGAACTGGGCCTTGGTACCACATGTCATTTATCCCGGCACTTGGGAGGCAGAGTCAGGTAAATCTCTGAGTTTGAGGCCAGCCTGGTCTACAGAGTGAGTTCCAGGGTAGCCAGGGCCACACAGAGAAACCCTGTCTTGAAACAAACAAACAAACAAATCCAGGACATATTATTAAAGATCATCTTTTGAGCAACACTGAAGATTGCCAGAAACACAATGTAATGTGTTCAGAAAAAATATTTGTTTATGAGTATTTTACCTGCATGTATGACTATATTCAGTGAGTGTATTTCCTTTAGAGGTCAGAAGCAGGTACCGGATCCCTGGGACAGCAGGTCAAAGAATAGTGATCTATTTTTGGATGCTAGGAATTGAATTTGGGACACCTAAAAAAACACCCAGTTAATAGAAATTTTGAGATATCACTTCAGCTACAAGTTAAATGGATTTAAATGTATATTTTGTTAATGTTATTTGAATGCATACTTTAGAATTTTTATGAACTATTCTTAATGTGTCCCCTTTCACAAAATAAATAATTTTTAAAAGTCAGGAATGATACAATGCTAAAGAGAATTTCAGTGTCTGTGTCATGATTTTACATTTATTTTGTCATATTTTTGGAGAAGTTACTTAATCTCTTCTTAAAGTAGAGGAAACATAAATTTCTGAAATCATTACTGTGAGTACAAATTTTTGAGAAAAATTCTGATGGCATATTAAATGATTTTATAAGTAAAATTACTTACTTATAAATGGACACACAGGGGTCATCATGATCACTTATGACTGTTTGATGATGATAATGACATTGCTGTTGATATCCTTTGACTTCCTGTGAAGTCAATTTAGTATCTTCAATGTACTTGTATAATGGATATACAGAACAATATTTAAAGAGGGAATAAAATCAAAATGTTCTCTGCATGATTTCACCGTATTTGAAGGAAGGGAAATAATGAAGTAGACAGAAATAATTAAAGGAATTGATAGGACTTAGGAAGTGATATCATGACTGAAGCATTTTTTATAACAGTGGTACATATTGAATGCCAGGGAATACCGCTAAAAGTTCACAAATGAGGATACCCAAGAGCTAAAAGAGAAGGCACACAGTGTTAGACTGGTTGAGAGTTACAAGAATCAAGATTCCAAAAGAGGATAGAGTGTTCCACGGGCCAGGAAGAGGTTCTCTACAAAAGCATGCCTGCAACACCTGGGAATCATAGAAGAAAATGAATAGGTAACAGAGTATGAGTTATCTAAAACAATCTGGAAGAACCATAGAAAATTTTATAATTTTTCTTTTTTATTTTATTAGTTTTTAATTAAATCAATCTTTTTTATTTTACATACCAACCCACGTTCCCTCTCCCTCCTCTCCTGCCACTCCTCCTACCTTCTTCCTACTCAACCACCTATCCACTCCTCAGAGAGAGTGAGGCCTCCCATGGGGAGTCAACAAAGTCTGTTACATCACTTGAGATCCAGGCTAAACAAGGTATCCCTCCATAGGGAATAAATAAAAAAAAAAAAAAAAAACAGCTTATGCACTAGGGATAAATACTGGACCAATGGCTAGTGACCCCACAGACTGCCCAAGCAACACACTGTCACCCACATTCAGAGGGCCTAGTTCAGTTCCATGCAGATTCCCCAGCTGTCAGTCTGGAGTCAGTGAGTTCCCACTAGCTCGAGTCAGCTGTTTCCGTGTGTTTCCCCATCACGGTGCACGAAGACACTATATGCTCTAAGTAAAGACCTATGGGTGACTCTCGCCATTAGGAACACCAGTGTAAAGGAAGTTTAGTGTAACTAACAACTACAGATGATGGCAGTAATTATAAGTAGGTATGGTTGTCAAATAACAAAATTGGATTCACAGACAAATTTAAAGTAATATTACAAAGGTATCATACAAAGGCATCATATCCTATAAAATATCATGATTCTTATGAATTTGTTTACCTGATTGTGTTTAAAAGTATATTGTGATGTTTTGGGCTCAATTTTTTGGTTGTTTTAGTTAATGCTTGAGATTATAATTTAATTCTGAAGTTTTAGCCTTTCCTCTCCTCCCTCAAAACCTTCCATGTAACTATCTACTCCCAACCCGACTCTCCTTCAAATTCATGGCAGGTATTTAGTATGTTATTGCATGCCTATATGTATTTGTATACACATATATTTTCCTAACTGCAATTGCTTAAATCCATATAATGTTATTTGTATGTATGTGTTTAGAGCTGACATTGACACTGAAATTAATTTTCACTGAATAAGAGAGAGGCCATGTCTGGTACTGGATTAATTAATTTCACTAGCTAATCGTTGCTAGTGAAATTATGGTTATTGAGAGAGAATCTATAACCATTAATTTATTTAAACCACTATAATATGAAGTAATCTATAAACATTTGTCATTAGACTCACAGATAAGTGTAGCCCTGAGCCCTTTTAAGGAATCTTCTCCTTGCAACAGAGAGAGACCACTTAGAAAACCACAACCAAACAAAATACAAAGTTACTAATCACTTTTTGGTTGTTGTATTGCTTGTTTGTTTGATGTGTGTGTGTGTGTGTGTGTGTGTGTGTGTGTGTGTGTGTGAGAGAGAGAGAGAGAGAGAGAGAGAGAGAGAGAGAGAGAGAGAGAGTGTAAGTGTGTGAACAAGGACACATCTCAGGGGAAGTGAAGGCAAATCTGTTTGTGTGCTCGAAATAGTCTCTGGTTGGAGTTCATCTCATGTTCAACAGTTTCCTGTTGTAATAACATTTTCCATTAAGCTTAATATAGCTGTCTCTAACCTTTGTGTTTACAACCAAACCTAATTCTAGATTTAGGTGACCTTGAAGAGTCAAAGGTGCATTTCAAAGGCTTTCAGTGTCCATGAAAATATTGTTGACAAAAAGCTTAGTTGAAACATACTTCTTTAAAAAATATTTGCCCACAACAACCACTAAAATGTGAGAAAACAACCAGCTGCCCACATCCCTTAGAGGTTCCAGGACTATCTGGCCTGTAAGTGTAGCTGATGCTGAAGTCTAGACAGAGGCCAAACCAAAACTGAGATGGATGCAGTTGTAGTGTTGCCAGGTTCCTTTGTGGTTGGACAGCTTGTCAAAGCCTTCCGTCTGCAGTCGGCAATTACAGGGAACAGGAAGAACTGGACAAGAAAGTACAAAAGATTTTTGATATCCTGAGTTGCAACTGCAGGCTGGACATCCTAAAGGAAAGTCTACCATTATTGATTTGCTGTACAGGACAGCAAAGTCATTGAGTGTTTTGTAATGCTACTGAATCAGAAGGCACATTCAGCGCATAGACATAACTTCTATAAAACTGAATATCAGAGAAAAACCTTTATAGTTCTATATCCAGAAGTCTAGAGACACTATTCCTTTTGCAGGTTGTCTTTTAATCTTTCTGCTATTACTGCCTTGGAGTACTTATAGGTTTCCCTCTTCTTAGAAAAAGTTTATACTTGCCATTGTAATGAAGAGAAAATGCTATATCCCATTATTTTCTGAATTAATTTGAAACATTTTGTTGGACCAGTCATACAAAAACTTTAGAAATGCCTTTCTTTTGGAACTAAGGAGACAAAGAAAAAAAAAAGGATGAAGAATGTTTTAGGAGAACGTGATAACCAAAAGAAGTATTATTCAGGTAGAGTGCAAACATTTGAAGTAAACAATATGTTCACATTACCACAATAACACAGAGTTAATATTGAATATTTTTATTTATAGTTAAGTTACTAAATTTTTCTTGAAATCCTTTGAAAGAAACATTATATATAAATGACCACTTTCAATATTTTCTATGAAAATAGATTCAGAAAGAGTATAGAACCCCTGACTACACAGATGAAGATGCAAAGCTTCAGATTCAACATGTGACATTTCCTTGGAAAGTGAGCTTAATGGTGCCTGAAAATAAATTCTTTTCAGACACTAAAGCATTTGAAAACAGGGAGGTGACATATAGCTTCCTATGTTGTATGCTGATTTTGCTTTTGAAGGAAAACATATGTTGAAGCAGCTATTTTTATTATGCATTAATTGTCACTGGGAAAATACACTGAAATCAAGAAACTAGCTTTGAAACTAATGCCACTTGAAAATCGCCATAAGTACAAAAAGCCTATGAAAACAATGGCTTCTAAAAGAGGGGTTGGTCATAGTAGAACGCTGAAAGATTTTTGTACAAAACCTTATATCTAGAAAATAATAGTGTTCATGAAGTCAATGAAAATAGATTATATCAAGCAAGTAGGTACAGGATGAGGAGCAATGAGATAAAAGCTTTTGGGTTAGAGTGTAACAATTCTTTATAGTCAAGGAATGGAGTCTAAAGATTTATATAACTTACACTCACTTTACTTTGGTGTACTTACAGTGGTGAAAAGAGGCTTTTTTTTTTTCAGGCAAAAGAGGAAGAAGTATCTAGGCAATGCCTGAAAAAAGCCTTCTTTAGAATGGACTTGGCAATGAAATACAGTGCAGAGAGTTTACTTATCACAGATGCAAAGAAAATCCAAAAAGACAAGTGGTTCAGAGATTGAAAACAAGGGTAAAGAAAAACAAAAGGAAGAATGCATGCCCACCTATAACCAAAGCAGAGGCATCATATTGAAATATCCTAGGAATACTACATTACCGGATTAGAAGACAATTGCAGAAACAAATCTGACATGGCAAGTGCAAGCCATGATACATAACCACAATCTATTTCAGACCTTAAATAACTTTATGAGTAGGGTTATCTAGAGTGTACAAGAAAATTCAAGAATTTATTATAGTTAACTTACTGCACATCCTTGGGTACTATTTCTCAAGTGGAAGAACTATACTGTCAGAGGAGTAAATTTGTTTATAGAAAAATTTCAAGACAATAGAGAGCACAGGTGGAAAATTCTTGCTGAATATGGCTCATGTGTTGTATCAGAATTTCCTTAGATTTAGTGTCACACATTTTTGTTAACTCTAAAACAAAAATGGTATTTTTTTCCTTTTTTTTCTTTTATTGAAAATAGATTTTCATATAGTGTATTCTGTTTACAGATTCCCCTGCCCCAATTCTTTCATGATCCTCTCTACTACCCATCTCAGGAATTCAAGACATTTCTGTCTCACTTTAGAAAACGGGCACTCACTGAACGGAAGATAACAAAACAAAATAAAAACAAACCAGAATAGGACAAAACAAACAAACAAACAATCAAGCATAAGTTAAAGAGCCAAAGTAAAAGCACAAGAAACACATGAACATAGAAACACACTCATAAAACCATAAAACCTTGAGCCATAATATATGAGCAAAAAGAACTATAAGATTGAAAATTATGTCATTTGAAGGTCCTTTGCCTCAAAAATGGAGCATTTCACCAAAAAAGAATCTATTCTTAAATAATTTTGCAAGTCAAATACTTTACCAAGAGCTGAAAATAAATTAAAGGTTGATCCTAATTTATCGGTATTCTGTTTTCCTACATTTTGAACAAGCACAATATTAGGTATGTCTATGGTAAAACAAGGTTTTGATTTGAAGCTTTTACTTTCAGTTTACTCCAAGGTAAAACTAAATTAATAATCGTCTCTTTCTTTAGTAATAATGATTTCATATAACTTAAATGACAGACACCTATATAATGTGGTGATTGTCCTGTAGACTTTTAAAAAGGTAAAGAAGAAACAATCCATGAAGAGATAGGAATGAAACTCATCTCAGCACTATTTTATTCTAACCTGTGCTGGACCAGGGCTTCTAGAGTCTGGCCAAAACGAATTTTACTTTAACCATATTTAAGCACAGCACAATTTTTTAAAAAGTACTCAGATAACAATTAACTCAGCCCCAAGGGAAAAACAATTTAAGACATATTTATATTGAAATTTCTCACAAAATATATTTGGCTTCTTTTACAAGAATGTGTTGACTCAGAGATAGAGGCCAGGATTCACGGTCTAGGGAGTTTGACTATGGTAAACACAATGCCTATGGCTGTCAGGATTGGGCTGGTTCTAAGATAACATAAAAGTCACTTAGACTGTTGAAAAGCACAAGTTGTGATAACATTCATCAGAGTGGGTTTTATTGGCTAAGAGCAATGCTCAAGACTTATGGAACTTTCTTGGCTTTTCCCAGGGTTATCTGTGTGCACAAGACTCCCTTTTATCTCTACACGTTAAGACTCTACTCATTTGTAATGTCATGTTACAAATATTATTGGGACTATTTTAGAGACAGTTATGACAATACAATGACAATATTCACTGTAATATTTATTTTGTCAGAATTCATTACATATACTTTATGATTATCACAATCAAAACAGAGCTCATAAAATGTAGGCATTTGAATGAATATTATATGAACTTGACGAGTAATATCGTTTTTGTATTGGTATATATATATATATTCTGTTATTATATATATATATATTACTTTATAAAGGAAAATCACTTATTCATTTTAATCCTTCATTGTCCTTTTGTAAAACAGAAAAAATATAAAGTGGTAGCCTTTTTATTTTTTCAAAGAAAGAGTAAAATCACTCTGAATGTTTAAATCAAATGGATCCCCCCTCCCTTTTCCAATTTCCGTTTCCACTCTAAGATACACTGCTCTTATTCTTTCTTTGCTTCAGAAAACAGGATCCGCACACACAGGAAACAGGTATCGACAAGCCTAATGCCATTACATTGCCCCATGAGACATCCAGGCAATTGCTCCTCCCTTCAATTACATCATCTTTTTCCCTTCCAGGGCTGCTTCAAGTTTGCTGTGTATTGAATTCTTCAAATAGGCAATTATGATGTGATAAGCACACTGACTTTCTAACGTGTGAATTTGTAAAGTGAAGTGCCTATTCCTTTGAGATGTTATACGGGTAGTTATGGATTTTTTTTTACAGTTTTTGTGTGGTTTAAATGGTCAAAGAAAACTTATTATCATCTGTGAATTGTTCATTTGAAGCCATTTTCTTTTCCAAAGCTGAAACTCTTTAAATAAATTAATTATTTATAAAATAAATAAATTTAAAATCCAATAGTATGCAGAACTCTCATTCACACAATGTGTTTTGAGGGGTCTCTTTTGAGTGAACGTTGCAGCTTGCCTCTGGGGAAGACCCTGCAAGTCTTTAGACTGAGTGTGATATATTTCTTTCCTTGTGTTTCAGAGAACAGGATCATGCTGTTGGAAAATATGTCCTTCAATTTGATAGTTAGACTCCAAAAATCAAACCAGGAGCTGTGTCAACCTACTCTCTGTTTTACATCCATGTGGGAGCATTTACAAGAGTTCATGAGGACCGTTCGTGGGGGTCAAGTGCAGTCAGTACACCCTGCTGTTGGAAAGAGCTCAGTATAACAGATGTTCCTTTGTTCAGGGATGAGAAAACAGGGAAAAAGTCAACGTGAGGTCTATAAAAATTGTGCACCATAAGGAACTGTCGAGTATTACCCTGAAAAAGAATAGGAAGGGAAACTTCTCAAAAGCACTTTCTAAACAAACAGAAAATCATTTTTATGCACATAACAAGACAGACTTGCCCACTGGTTTAATAACAACTGCTGACAGTTACATGAAATGCTTACTGTATAAGTCATTATATATGTATATGAATATATATATGTATATATATGTATATATATGAATATTAGCTTCTTAGTCCACCTCTCAATAATTTTCAGAATCACTATGATTCATGACCCAGATGGAAAGATGTTCATGGACCCTACAAATGCTTTTTGTCTCCTCTTCTGTCATGCCTTTTTCCCATGTGTGTACTTTTTTAAGGTAAGCTATTATTAAGCATTCTTTAAAACTAGTTTAATATGTTTTCTGTAATATATTCTTAAGTTTTCTGCCAGTTTTTATTATGTCATCAACCTTATGACTCTGAATTAAACCTTTATAATCTTGACATTAGGCTTCCGTGATTAGTATGCTTATTATAAGGATTGCTGCCCACCCTATGGTGTACTCCACTGACTTAACTTTATGATTTTTTTACTGGTCGAGATCCTTCTGTATTTCTGTTGCTTTCATTGGTTAAATAAAGGAACTGACTTGGCCTTTTGATAGGGCAGCCCTTAGGTGGGCATAATAGACAAAACGAAATGCTGGGAGAGAGAAGGCAATGTGACAGACGCCATGCTTCTCCAACCCAAGATAAACACTGGTTAGACTCATGCCGATAAGCTACATCCTCGTGGTAAATACAAATTATTAAAAATAAACTAAATCAAGATGTAAGAGTTGGCCAAAAAGAGACTAGAACTAATGGGCCAGACAGTAATTAAATAAATACAGTTTCTGTGTAATTATTTCGACTGCCAGGAGCCGGGAGAAAGGACGCAGCCCACTAGCCTCTTACTACACCTAGCAAAACTTGTCTACTTTCTGTTATTTCATCTTTGCTTATATTTCACTGTATCTCTATTTTCCACTGAATAAAATGTAACACTTTAATTATGATATTGATGTGAAGTAGATTTTCTCTCCAATGCAATAAATGTGTGTTTATTATTTACATGTTATTTTGAAAAGCTGAATGATTAAAGTAAATTAACTTTTCAAAAGTTTCATTGTTTATCTAGTACTAAATTCAATATTATAAGTTCTGGTAAATATCATAAATAAATAATAAACTGGCACATAGGTTGAAATGGAAAAGGAATACATTAGAGAAATTAATGCAAGGGATATAAAACTCAATGCTAAAAATCATTTCTACCAGATGAGTTATGAAATAAAGAATTGTCAGAGCAGAATACCCACAGTTATTTCCACTTTTGGGCATCCCTGCTATTTTTCCATGACAAGGACTGTTTTATCCTCAGCTTTGCATCTGAGATCTAAGTCCATGCACCATTTACATTGGGGGAATTTCATATCCTACTGTCTTCAACAGAAAAACCAAACAAGTTATCAAGAATTGACTGTAGATTTTAAATTTTCAATTTTAATGGATACATGGTGAAAGAAACATTATTTCCAATTTATAGCAGTTCATGAAAAGTGAGAAAATGCAGACATATATGTATGCTTGGCTACAGAGTTTGGACAGAAAAGAAATGTGAAAGAGTAGATTCTGTTACTGTTTGTGTTTGTTCCTCAGCATCCAGGGAGGAAATACTCTAATATAGAAAACCACAAAACTACTGTAGAGTCTTATGACTGCAAATTCTATTCAACTATTTTATACAAATTGTGCAATCTGGGAAATGCAGAAACAAATGAAGCCATAGGTCACTTAAATTTGGTACATTTAAAAGAGACAAACTTTAATGAGGAAAAGAAAACAAAAATTAGTTTCTGAATTATTTAAAAATATCACAGGAGATGAAAACTGCTTAGTAGCTTCCACTGTGCAGATAATGTACCATGATCAATAAATAAATGCTAACCTTACCTTAAGAGCAGATACGAGGATGCATTATTAAAGAGGAATCAAATTGTTTGGCTTCATTATTTCTGCAAATTTAATGGTATGTATATGGTTTAGGAACTAGCCTTAAATTTTAATATAACCCATTTTAATTGGGCTGAAGATGATTCAAAAATAAATTTTAGATGTAGCTGCTCTTCACAGCTTATACTTGTTGTAATCAGGAAAGTTGCTCTTCTATCTCATGTTAGAAGACAAGTTGAGCTTTAAAGCCACAAAGATTTTACTTGTTGAAACTCCACATGGAAAGGAAGAGCTATCCATATGCTATGAATATGTTTTATTATCATTGGTTAATAAAGAATCTGCTTTGGCCTATGACAGGACAGAATATAGGTAGGCAGGTAAACTAAACTGGATGCAAGGAGAAAGAAGACAGAGTCAGGCAGATGCCATGTAGCTGCCAAAAGAAGAAAGGTGCCAGAACCTTACAAGTAAGTCACAGTCTCAGGGTGATAAACAGATTAATAAAAATTGGTTCATTTAAGTTGTAAGAGCTAGCTAGATATATGCCTAAGTCATCAGCGAAACCATGTTGTAATTATTATAGTTTCTGTGTGGTTATTCAGATCTGGGTGGCTGGGAAATTAAACATGTCTGTTAATAAGTGGAACCCAACATGGGGAAAGAATTTTCTCATAAAGCCTGAGAAAACTTTAAAAAGATTTAAGACAGACAAAAGAACAGAGTCAATCAAGACAGCTTCGTAGCAGCATTGTCTCAGGTGGACTGTGTTGGCTGGAAGCAAGCAGAGATGTGATTCATTTAGGAGAGGCTTCGTGACTCAGCTTTAGCTACATAAACCTTGCTTGCAGCTCTTTGAAGAGGTCTCACAACCAAACACTTAAATGGTGTTTATGAGTAGCCAGCAGCATTGCTTCTTGGTGGTGGAAGGATCCTGAAACCCCACAGAGTTTTGACAGTAAGCCTGGCTCTCTCCAGTAGTTCAGGAAGCTAGGGATTGGTCACAGTCAGTTGGCAAAGCTGCAGCTTTAATCCTAATCATGTCACTTAGCAGACTAAAGACTCATGTGGTCAAAAAAAAAGGTTAAAATACACAGTAAAGATGGATTCAGAAGACAAAGAAAAAAAGAAAAAAATCCTCTCTACAGGTTTCAGTATGTTCAAAAATACACATAGGCTTGGGAGAGAAAAACAAAAGGTTAGTGAAAGGCCTTTAAAAAAAAAAAAAGAAAACTAGGCATGGTGGTACACACATTTAATCCCAGCACTTGGGAGGCAAAGGCATGTGGATCTGTGTGTGTTCAAAGCCTGCCTGGTCTACAGAGTGAGATCTAAAACAGCCAATGATACACAGAGAAACCCTGTCTCAGAAAAAAAAAATAAAAAAAAACAAGAATAAAAGAAATAGAGTAAAAATAAAGCCATGTAAAGATGGAAAATAAGTATAGTATTGTGTTTTCTTTGAATTTTTTGACTGGATAAACTAACTACAGAGAGACACTTCATTGTTTGGGCAGCTATGCTAAAGCAACACACATATTTTAATGGCATCTTGACTTCAAAATTTAAGTCCAAGGACATGTTACTTTAGAAACGACTTTCTTTTTTTCCCACAGAGGATAGAAAGCTGTGGATTCCTTGCCTACTTACTAATTTGGCTTGATCAAACAAGACCCCCTGAAGCAATGATCCAGGTGGTAAAACATCCAAAGCAGCATAAGGATTGCTGGCTGAGATGAGCCAACCACACAGGATATACTATGAAAGACCTGATTAACAGCATCCCTAATCAGCAGGAAGTAGTCTATAGAACTACACTTAAATTCCCAAATCTTGTTTATAAATACTTGTTTTCATTTAAAGGAGGTTGATTATAGATGGACTAAGTCAAAGTCTTTCTAAAAAGCGGGGGAATGTGATATAGAAATGAATACTTTATGTTGGCATGGATTTTGGTTTATTTATACAAATTGATGGTCGATTTTGTTATATGTGTATTTCTATTCTTGTTTAAGTTATTATGTTTATACATCTCATTTAAAATTATAGTGCATACATAAAATTGCAGATTAATAGTTATTGATAATAGTCAAACTTGTAGTCATGTTAGTTCAGTTTTCTAGATACACAAACATATATCTTCATTAGATAGATAATCTTCAGCACATCAAAGACCTACAGAATATGGCATTTAAAAAGTTTTAAGAAAGATTTTTCTTGACAGTGAGACATGTCTGCTTCTGGCAACACCAATCTTCTTCAAGAGGATGATGGGCATCAAAAAGGCTTCTTAAGGAGTTCGATAGCCTTGTCTGGACTTCTTGACAATATGCTGTATAAACTGGACAGGACCCACAGAAAAATGACTACTGAACTTGCCAAAAGAAGGTGAGACAGTCCTTCGGGTCCCTGTTTCATGAAAGAGTCTGTGAGACATTCTGCAAGACACAGAAGAAAGGGCCTGACAAACTGCCAATATAAGCAAAATAGTCTTTCAAATCTCTTGGCTCATGGAAAAGTCTGCTAGGTACTATGGGCCTGTAGGCTGAAGATGGATGCTCCAACTTTACAGAAGAATTTTGGGTACTGTTCATGCCTCAAGATGTCTCTATCAATTATATAGTTTTGGAAGTTACTTACAATGCACTTTCTGTTTACTTATGTAATATTATATCCTTCTGGGGTCTTTGATGGAGTTGAAGACAGATAGTATAATTATAGTTTTCCTTAGTTATGATGAAAGATAAATTAGATATAAAACTTTAGACTTGCAAAGATAAGATAGATGATGGAGCATTTTTCTTAATTTGCTGAATGTAAATGGATAAAATATTGTTATATTTAATTTTATGTTGAATTTAGCTCGATTTGGGAAATAACCAGGCCAGATTAAAGATAAAAATTATATTTTTAATTGTTATAAGGGGAAACTCACACCACAAGAATGGGAAGTCCGAGTTCCTCTGTGTCCGGCCGAATCTCCCAGAGAGCAAGCACCTGTTCCGTCCCAGTTTTCTTCCTGGGCTCCAGATAGCCATGCCCTAACTAGGCTCCACTTTTTAAAGGTGATTGGTTAACAGAGCTTCCCCCATCAATTTTACTTTTAAAGTCCCTTCCTCTGTATTTAGACAGAAAAGGGGAGATGATATGGTAGTCACCTCTGTATGCTATGAATATGTTTATTATCATTGATTAATAAAGAAGCTCCTTTGTCCTAAGGCAGGGCAGAATATAGGTAGGTGGGAAAATTAAACTGAATGCAAGAAGAAAAAAGGTGGAGTCAAGCAGACACTATGTAGTTGCTGAAGGAAAAGATGCCAAAACTTACCGGTAATCACAGTCTTGTGATGATATACAGATTAATAGAAATGGGTCCATTTAGAATGTAAGAGCTAGCTAGAGAGATGCTTAAGCCATTGGAAAACAATGTTCCAAATAATACAGTTTCTGTGTAATTATTGGGTCTGGGAAGCTGGGAAACGAAAGTCTAGTCTCTGTTTACACATAGTATCCAAAGTTGGTAGTCAAGTTCCAAAGAAAATAAAAAAACAGATCACTAATCCTACTCATCTCTAATGTTCTTGTGGGGAATATTATAATGTCATTAAAAATGTTAGTGGCAATATTAATTATCCATCAGAATATGGAAAAGTATACTGTCAATGACCATATTTAAATATTGTTACATCAAAATATAAAATTATCTTGAGGTAAAAGGTCATTTTTAGATTTTAAAAACCCATTACAAATTGATGTGAAGTATTTGCTTTTCAACAAACCAATAAATAATGTTGTCCAGAATATTTGATAATAATAAAGTGAGTTTAAAGAGTTTGGATTGAAGTTTAATATCAACGTGAAGTCCATAAAAAATCCAGATGTATGTGTATGTGAGGTGATGCTCCCCCCTCAAGAGCAGTGCAGCTTGGAAGGATATTACTATCTTATAAAAATGGAATACCACTAGTAAATATTTTGTGTTTCCTAAGTAACAAGAAATTATTGGGCCAGTGAGATGGTTCACCATTAAAGACACATGACATCAAGCCTAAGGACCTGATTTCAATCCCTGGAACTCACATAGTGGAAGGAGAGAAACAACTCTCATAAGGTGTTTGCTGACTGTCATGCATGGAAGGAATGTTTCCACATGCACAGAAATAAACAATAAAAGTTATGTAAATGCAAAAAGACATTTTTTTCTGTATTTTTCTGTGGTTTCTTTGCTATTTTTGTTGTTTTAGAAGAAAATCTTTATTGTAGCATACAGTTTCTGAGGGAAAGAATCTATAACAGTGGAGACGGCTTGGCACAGGGTACAGGAAGCAGAGAGATCACGTTTTAATATGTTCAGGAAGCAGAACAGCAAAGACCAAACAGGAAGTGAGAAGAGATTATAAACCTTTAAAGCTTACCCATACTGACATATTCTCTCCAACAAAACTGTCGTATCAAGGTCCCATAACCTCCCAAGGAGAGCCACCATCTGAGAACTAAATGTATACATACCTGAGCCCATAGGAGGCATTTTTCATTCAAACTACTCAGTTCACCCCTGGTCTTTATAGGATCAAAGTCATCTTGTGATGCAAAATGAAATTAATCCAACTTCAAGCCTTCTTACCCTTTCACAGTGTCAACACAATTCAAACGCCTATTGTTTCTTCTAAGACTAAAGGCAATCCTTCAACTGTGATCCCACAATAATCCCAAAACAGTTTATGGCATACTTTCAACATTAAAATGACGTATAAGATACATCTCCACATGAAAAGGGAGGAATTGGACCAGAGTG
Organism: Ondatra zibethicus; assembly: GCA_004026605.1. Lineage (NCBI taxonomy): Eukaryota > Metazoa > Chordata > Mammalia > Rodentia > Cricetidae > Ondatra > Ondatra zibethicus. Next base: position 19,748 of record PVIU01008478.1, read on the forward strand.
AGGAAAAATTAGTAAAAAAAACAAGACTTTAACTCAACAGGGCAAACATGAAACCCTAGTCTGGTGGCTGGTTTCATTTTCTAAGGTCTTCGTTGTCTCCATCCCTCAGGTTTGCTGCCTTTGACATACACTTCTATTTTTGGCTGGTTCTGCTTCTTCTATGCAGTTCTCCTTGGCAGATATATCAGGACTTTGTTGTCTTCAATATCCTGGTTTCTCTACCACAACCAAGGCATTCCCTTGAAAACTAGCTTTATACAATCACCTCTTTGGGCCTCATCCCAAGAATGACAACTTTGACACACATTGTCTGACCACAGTGATTCCCCGAAATGAAGATTCCAATACCCCTCTCTTTTCTGATTCCAAAGTCAGTACTACATGGATGTGGAAGAAATTGCCAAGTTCTGGAAGCTAGCAACAGAAATTGGAATCCATGTTGGTCTTAAGAAGATATTATTAATGAAAATGTATTTTTGTTAAAGTGTTTCATTTCTGCTAGTACCAAAAAAAGAAACTGGAAAGTGAAAATTTTTATGTAACATAAATTTTTATTGATTTTTTTGGGAATTTCACATCCTGTACCTCAATTCTGCTCACTTCCCAATTCACCCTTATCCATCCTTTACCCTTGCAGCATGCCCCAAAAGAAAATTAACAATAAAAAATTAAAACCAAAACTAAACAAAAAAATATCTTCACACCTCCTTTTTTTCTGCCTCTCCAACACCTCTTTATTCTTCTTAGAGGCCTTTTGTCCAATCAGCTTTACTTGCAAACATTCAATGACAAGAGTCATTGGTCGGGTTCAAGGCTTCTAGTTTCTGGTACACTATCAACACTGCACCCAAACCGTCCCTTGGTCACCCTTTGTCGTAGAGATCCTGTGAATATCGTTCAGCAGGTCCAGTCCCTTCATACACTGCAGCGGGTCACAGATGGGGTCAGTGCTAAGGTAGACTAACCCAAGGTCCGGAATGTGGGCCTTGGTGGCAGCTGATCTGAACTGGGCCTAAATGTCACCATTGTCCCAGGTGGCAGCACAGGCCATCCAGATTGTCATGGAACCAATGGCCGCATGATTCTTGAACGTCGACATTGCTCCAGGTGGTAGCCCAGTCTCCAAGGCATGCATATAGCCTTTGGTTGTAACTGGACCCAAGTATATCAACACAGAATCTAGCTTCAGCAGAACCATGAATCCAGACTGTCCCTAAGCTGTAGCTATGGTCCTGATGTTACTATGGCACTGGGTAACAGCCAGGCCACTCAGATCTAAATTGCCATCATGACCCTTGGATAGAAACATGATTCCAGGTGGCAATAAGACCCTGGGTATCCACACAGCTCTCCGTGGCAACAGGAGTCTCCAACGACAACACAGAACCTGGATGCTATAGGATTACGAACCCAGGTATGACCCTTGGTGGAAAGTGACTTTAAAGAAAAACAAAAGATTACTTTCAGCAGTGTTTAATGATAAAATATTTGAGATGAAAGTTAGTAAATATTTATAAAATGCCTATAAAGTATCATATCACTTGTACTGTATTCAGAAGGCAAAATTAAGCACTGTATATTTTACTCATGTGGAAATTCTTATATTTCTACTTTATTTCCTCCTTATATTTTTCTCTGTATTTGGAATTAATTTTGAAAAAACTTTAAGAAAATGTGATAGCAATACTTACTATGTAGTTCAGAATAAATTTACTCCTAAACTAAAATTAAACATGCACACAACTGATATATATATGAAATTAATTTTGTTTGCTAAATAAATGACTGAATTAAATTATCTTAAATATATTTGCTTCTTTGTAATTATTAGTGTCATGAAGCATCTATTTTAAATAGCTAGAACTTACCCTAAGTAATTAAACAGCATGATATTATTTATTATGAGTGTAGGTTCAAGCATAAATTCCAACTCTCATAATTCTAGATTAGGTTTTACATATCTTTTTATTATGGTTAAATTGCATTCAAAAGAGTAATCAACCAAATATTATAAATTGCATGCTGATGAGAGTATTTTTCTGAGTCCTTGATGTGTGGTTTGTTTGGGGGACTATATGATTAATTAAAATACAAGATATGTTTTAAACATTCTTTTTTGAGATAATAATATAATCACATTTTCCTCTTCTTTTTCCTTTTTCTTAATGCCCATCCCCATATAGCTCCCTTTTCTCATTCAAATTCATAGTTTTTTATACTAATTATTCTTGTATGTATTCATGCTTATGTTTCTTCATACGTAATTTTAAATATAATCTGTTCAGTTCATATCATGTCAGTTATATGTATGTTTTCAGGGCCAACTGTTTGGCACTGGACAACCTTGCTGTGCTCATCCACGGAGAACACTTTTTTCATGCTCCCTGCTTTCCTCCATTGCCATAGCCTGTATGGAAAGCTGAGGCCTCCTGAACTCAGCTCTCTCTATATTAGTATACTAGTTGGTATTGTATTTGTTCATATCACAATTGAGCAATCGTTCTGGAAGTTCTTTCAGTGATTGAAACAAGAATAAAATAAAATAAAATAAAATCTTACCTAAAATAATAACTGGATATACTGTACTTGCTTTACCTTTGAATTTAAGCTACAGATTTTAAAAATTCTGTACAAACACGTTCCCATAAGACCATTAATATTGGACCATTTTGTTTGTTTTCCCGACAAAGCCATTGAGAATGTAAAAACCTCTTTTAAAGTTAGTTTTATCACTGGCAGTGTCTGTTGTCTTTAGCAATGACAATACTTTTACTCATATCGTTTTCTTTTTAACAGTCACCACCACAGAGATTTCATTAGCTCTTAACCAAAGATCATTGGTCAATCACAGGCAATGCTCCTTCCACAGCATTTATGTATCTAGTTTACTACTGGAACTCCACTGGCTTTACTGCTTTTCTTGTTCTAAACAGGCCTTCTTACAGAGGTTAGGCATATGGTGCATTATAAACTGCAACAACCACGATTTGTTTTGCTTCTGGCCTGTGAAATTGCCACAGTGACGTAGCAAAACTAAATGTACTTTACAAAGCTAAATATTTCTAGAAATAAGGATTCTGACTGCTTTCAGTATAAACTGATGGTTTACAATTGCACACAAACCCTTAAGCAGGAATGAGTTTCTTGACTAAAATGTTAGATGAAAGGCAAAATCCCTTGAGAGATATTGGCGTCTAGGCAGAGTAAGCAGAATATGTATATCAGGGCCTAATACTGAGCATAAGATCCCTACCATAGCAGTGAGCACCTGTGCACATGGGAGCAACTTAGTTCAGGGGTGAAAGTCTTAGCGACTTGATAGTGTAAACATGAAGTGTGGGGCATGGTGACGATCTGGACAGCTGCATGAGGACTTCTAGGAGCAGGCCAGCATTCATACAGAGTTGACAGAGATGCTGTACTGGAACTAGCCACTCCTATATTTTACTCATCTTTGTTTTCTTTATATATATATATATATTTATATATGCATATATATATGCATGTTGCTTTCTTCTCTGTAACAAAAATGGATCTGAGTTTTCACAAAATCTGTCCATTCAGGTCCTATTATAAATTCAATATCTTGTACTGAACAAAGAGAGGAGGCTCACAAATGGCTGAAAAATATAAGAGCTCTGTGACTCAATCCAAGATTTATGCTGTAGACTCCAACTCATAGCTTTGTAGCAGTTGCCTTCAAATGCACTTTATAATGACAAGATCCATTCAAGTGCCTACTATAGGTAAATCCAGGAAAATGATGAAAAACTAAAACATTAGAAACTTACTTAGCATGCACCTTCTATGAATTATAATGCACAATTGTCTATTAATTATCTTCATTATCCTCACAGAAGTTCACCTCTGGTTATACTTAGGAGAAAAATTATATGCTAACATATATGGATGGGCCAGAACACATGGTGTGAATGGAACTACCACATGATCCAAATACATATGACCACAGATCTAGTGGGCGAAGATCTAGTGTGGCAAAGGTCCAGTGAATATTGAAACTAAGGTTATTGTCGTTGATTTTAGCTTTTAGGAAGTTCAACAAGACACTTAAATTATTAACAAATGTATCAAATACAATACACCCATTATATAACTCTTCATTTCAAAGTTGCAATTGAGCATAATTTTAGTATGTTGACATGTTTGTACAAACACTAACATGATCTAATTACAGATTGCTTTCATTACATCACAGAAACCATGACTCTGTGGACATTCTCATTTAGGCTCCTTCCATTCCATCATGCCTACACATATACTAATCTTTGTTTTACCTCTACATTATTGACTTCTGTTAATTTGTCAAATGATAGAGAAACTGCAATTATTTTTTTGCCTTATGTTTTAAAACAGGGTTTCTCACTAAATGTGAACCCAATAAATTCAGCTTTCCTGGCTGGCCAGTTGGCCAGTTGATTCCTGGCATTCAATTTTTATCTACTCCTAAGCATTGAGCTGATACATATCCATATTTGGCTTCTGTATGTGTGATAGGGATCTAAGCCTGAGAAGTCTTACTTGCAAAGCAAATACTTTACCTATTGATTTTTTTTTTTTTTTTTTTGCTGTGAATGAGCTAACTACAGAGAGACATTTCATTGCAAAGGCTGCTAAACTAAGCCAACATCTATATTTTAAAGTTATCTTGACTTCAAAATTTGAGTCTAAGGATATGTTACTTTGGAAAAGAGGTTCTGCTTTTGTTTCCACAGAAGATGAGGATCTGTGAGGATGACATTACTTCCAGACTAATGTGATTTGATGGAGCAAGACCCCCAAAATGTCTTTATGAAGCCATAAATACTTTGCTCAGCAAAGAGAAGAAAACAGTTTGTAGAAAACTACACCCAAATTCCAAAAATGATTGTTTTTAAATGTTTGTTCTCATTTTAAAGGGGTTTATTATAAATAGGTAATGTTCACAGTCAATTTCTTTCTAAAGAAAAAATTCAAGGGCGAAATGATATATAGAAATAAATACTTTACATTGGTATGGATTTAGGTCTACTGGTACAAATTTAAGATCGATTTGTTACATTGTGTATATCTATTTCTACTCTTATTTAAGGTATTGTGTTTGTGTAGCTCATTTAAAACTGAAGTGTATAATGAAAAATCATGGATTAATAGATAGTCATTTATAACAGTCAAACCTGTCATGTTAGGGTTTCTAAATGTACAGGAATATATTTCAGATGGATAGGTATTTTTCAACATTTCAAAGATCTACAGAATATGGCATTTAAAATGTTTTAAGAACTTAGACTTTTCTCAACAGTGAGACATGTCTGCTTCTGGCAGCACCACTTATTTCAAGAGGATGATGAGCATCGGAGAGGCCCCTTATGGAGTTTGATAGCAATCTGAGTAAGAAACTGCTCTTGTCTGGACTTTTTCATGGTTTTCTGTATAAACTGAACATGCAGGACACACAGAAAAATTACTGCTGAACTTGCCTGAAAAAAGTGAAACAGTCCTTCAGGGTTCATGTTTCAATGAAAGAAACTACCAATAATTCTGTAGGACAAAGAAGAAAGTAACTGATGAATTTTGCCAGTATAAGACAGAGTAGATCTTCAAACTTCCTGCTTCACTAAAAAACCTGCTAAATATTATGGGCCTATAGGCTGAAGATGGATGCCCGAATGTTTCAGGAAAACATTGGGTGACCGTCCAGGCAGCAAGATGTCTCTGTCAATTCTAGAGTTTTGGGAGTTGCTTACAATGTACTTTCTGTTTACTTAGATAATATTATGTTCTTCTGGGATCTTTGGTGGAGCTGAAGATAGATAGTTACTTATTGCTTTCTTTAGTTATGATAAGAGATAAATTAGATATAAAACCTTAGATTCACAAAGATACGATAGATGATAGAGTCTTTTCCATTATTTCCCAAATGTAAATGGACTAAATATTGTAACTATAATTTTTGCTTGATTACTGTTTTGTTTTATGTAATGTTACTATGTTAAAGTTAAAACGTTCCTTCTTAATTAGAAAGAAAAGGTGAGATGACCAGGGATGTCCTTCAGTATATGTGTTGCTTTTATTGGCTAATGAATAAAGCTGTTTGAGCCGATAACTTAGCAGAATAAAGTCAGGCAGGAAATCAGAACAGCAACATTTAGAGACTATAGGCAGAGTCAAGGAGATGCCATGTCACAGGGAGAGTCAAGGAGATGCCATGTCGCAGAGAGAGTCAAGGAGATGCCATGTAGCAGAGAGAGTCAAGAACACGCCATGTTGCAGTGAGAGTCAAGGACATGCCATGTCACAGGGAGAGTCAAGGAGATGCCATGTCGCATCTGAAGGAGAAAGATGCCAGCACCTTAAGTATGCCACAGTCCCATGGCGATACACAGATGAATAGAAAATGATTAATTTATGATGTAAGGGTTCGTTAATAAGAAGCCTGAGTAAATAGGCCAAACAATCTTGTAATTAATATAGTTTCTACGTGATTATTCGAGTCTGGGTGGCTGGTAACGAACAAGCAGTCTCTATTTACTCTAGAGTTTCAAGTGAGAACCTGATTCAAGTACAGAATGTTTAATATCCATACATGTACCATGTATTGTGCTTTTCCACAGACACAATAATAAAACCTTAAAAAGACAGCATTAAATAATGAAAGAAAAGAAAACATGAACTATTTAGTTGATCTATAAAACTGCAAATATCAATTTCATCATCTTAAAATTACATTTGAGGTATGCAACATCTTCTTTGGAAGGCTGAATGTAGGGATACATGAGTCCTAACTGTTTTTAATTCTTGCTAATTTATAATAATTTCAAATAAAATATTTAAATATATAATATATATTAAATAAAAATCTCCCATTGTTCCAAATTCATTAGTATATCTTTCCTTTTTAATTGTAAAATCATAAATAATCTCTAACTTCAGTGAGGAATAGTCATATCTAATAGTTTTGAAGATATTAACCACAAAGTTTAAATATATGTTAACCTAAGTACACATATATATTATTGTACATATTTATTTCAGATCAAATAAATTTCTTCTTGTGTAGATGTCTTTTGAAGGTGGCTAGTAGTATAAAAGGAAGTTAATGTTCCCCAACTAAACTTTATGCATCAACACTAAATAGAGCTTTAATTAAGTACAATGCTAGTAAATAAGTCTGCGAGCTAATCAATTGGCAGATGTACATTGGAAATTGACTGTGTTTTAAATTTATGTAGTGGGAACTCAGTTTTAGTTACCTGCCGAGCTGTGACTTATCAGTGTTTAAGTAGAATGATAAATATATTAATACCTGGCTACTACCTAAAAAGCCACTAGATGTTTAAACATTAATAACCCATCTTTTTTCCTAATGTCTAAGTCTTTGGCAGTGAGCAAAGATCTATTCTCAAAGAGACACATTAGCTTAATAGACAAAGTATGTTTGTGTGTACCAAATAATATCCCAGGGGACTGACATTATTAATGTATAGATTTATAATACAAATCTAGAGAAAATGATTCTAAATTTATACGTGTTAGCCAAAAAGTATGCTAGGCTGTAGCCTGTAATAAAGTCTAGTAGGTCACCAATGAAAGCAATGAACATATAGTAACAGGTCTTTGAAAGCTAAAAATATAGTTTTGAATAAAAATATCAAGGTTGAGAATGAATGAAAAAACACCTACCTCTAGGTCCCTTACCATCTCACACTAGAAACAATATTCTTCCTTATATGCTAATTAGAAGTAGAAAACAAAATGTCTCATTGTGTGCTTGGAATAATGTTCATTTGAATTTATGTATAATCTTTTTGCACAGTAATCTTGAAAATTAAATTTTATTAAAGTTACTTAAAATTTTAAACTTACTATATCATTGTCCTAAATCTTCTAGAATATTATTATCATTTTTTAATATTTAAAAATTTAAATCATAGTATTTGATGTTGTTATTAAAATATTTTGCTTAAAAATCTAATATTTTAGTGAAGTATTTGCAACAGACAAACAGTATGTTATTGCATCACTCAATTCACTGATATCAAAGTTCATGATTCTATCTTTGTGTATTATTACTATAAGGTGTGTGACTTTTGTTTATGTTGCATTTGTTTAATTATGTGAAGCTGTGATTCTTTCCTGTTTAAAACAACTGATGGTCCTAATAAAGAGCTAAATGGCCAAGAGCGAGGTAGGAGCAAGAATAGGTCGGACTTGCAGACAGAGTGTATAAATAGAAGGAGAAACGAGGTGCAATGAAAAAGCAAGGGGAGGAAGACATCAGGGGCTAGCCACCAAGCCACACAGCCATCCAGCCAGTCATAGAGTAAGAGTGAAAGTAAGATATACAAAAGTAAGAAAAAGAGGGAGCCCAGAGGCAAAAGATAGTTGTGATAATTTAAGAAAAGCTGGCAAGAAAGAGCCAAACTAAGGCAAAGCATTCATAACTAAGAATAAACCTCCAAGTATTTATTTGGGAGCTGGGTGGTGACCCCCCTCCACAAAAAGTCAAAAGACTAAAGAACCACAAGAGTACAATTGCACAATACAATTTCATCCTTGGGCTATTTATTCCCTAGCCTTTCCTCATATTTTTTGGCACTCAGATACAACATTATTCCAAGAACAATTTGTTGATTGTTATTAAATATGGCACTTACAACAGCAAGGAAATGGTATCTTTTGGAGTATTCTCTATATACATGAATTAATTTAGCAAAGATATGTTGGGAACCATTTTACAGGAGTGTATCTTTTATAAGTTCATTTAATGAAGGATCAAACAAATGGGTAATAGTCAACTCTGGTGAATGATGAGAAACCAATAGAGTTCTAGAATGGAGAGTGCCATTTTTAACAATATACAGTATTTGTTAGTATTGTAAAATGACAGTCCTGCAATTATATATGCTGAGGAAGGCCACACAGCAGGATACTTCAGGCACAGTTCAGGGAGTACAGAAGAACTTGCATTGCTGGTCCTGGATCAGCTGCATATCAGTAAGGATTTCAGAGCTTCAGAGACACAACCTGGCATGATACATTCTCCCAACAGCTGATGTACAGGCAAGCACGGATTCTTGCCCAGGTGGTAAACAAATGAGAACTCAGTATGGTGGTGATGCTTTCATTATCGTCTCATAGATCCCAATCAGAGATTCCACTGTGAAATGTCAAAATGTATTTACGCTGTGAGATGTGGTTTTCTAAACAACTTCTATTTTAGTAGTTAGCAATGACCTCAGCAGAACACAGAGACACTGTCATTGAAAAGATATCAAGAATGCCATAATATACTAACTACAGCCATAAAAATAATGTCAAGCAATTCCTATTAGCTTCTCAAAACCCATATATTTGAAAATTTAACTTAGATGAGCAAATTTCCTCAAAGACACAAAGCACAAAAATGCTTCCAAGAAGCAGTAGACAAATTGAATAGCCTTGCATCTACTAAAGGAGCTTAAAATCTCCTTAAAAGCCTACGCCCATATGGTCTCACTGGCAATTGTACCAGAGATAAGAAATTAAAAGAGGAAAAAACACAAATTACCCATTAAATCTTTAAAAAGAAAAGGCAGGGGATGTTCTATAACTCATTCAGCAAGGCTAGCATTTCTCTTGTATCAAAATCAGACAAAGGCACTATAAGAAAAAGACCACTTTAAATAAACGTCTTTCATGACCTTAAATTAAAAAAAATCGATAACTAAATATTAGATAGTGAATGATGCTGGAGAGCTGGTCCCAATGAACCTGGCCTAAGAGAGCTATCTCCTCTACAGTCCTGTGCTTGGAAGAGATGGCTTCAACCCCTCAACATGGGTGCGCGAGAACTGTCCCTGATCGTGTGGGTATAGAAGAGCTGGCCCTGCCCTGCTTGAAGTGAGCATCATCAGCAGCCATGTCTTACTAGCTTCAGCACTATCCAGGCATAAATCCACGGCCTTGGGTTGGCCCAGCCTAACGTCTATCTTGTCTATGACCTGTTGAAGCTCGCAAACTGGTCCTCAGTAATAGTACCCACGATCTCCGTGACTCCAGGTGGACTCAGGGTATCCCAGAGGAGTTTTGGTGAGGGTCCAGTAATGATGGTGTACCGGAAGCCAGAGGTCTTGAGCCAGACCAATGATTCCTCGCAATGAACATTTGCAAGTAAAGTTAATAGATCAAAAGTGTATAATGTGTGGCATACCATGACACCCAATGCCACTAAGAAAAATGGCAAGGTATTGGAGAGGTGAAAAAGATGGAAAAGTAAAGTGACTTTTGTCTGTCTGACTGTTTGTTTGTTTTAATTTTGTTTTTTTCTAATTTTCTTTGGGTGGGGGCACTGCAACGGTGATGGAAGGGTATGGACAGACTGAAAAATTAGTGGAATTTGGGTGCATGATATTTAATTCTCAAAGTGTCAATAAAGAAATTAGCTTAAATATAAAATAAAATTCTTCCATTTAGCAATTAAAAAAGAAAATGGAATAATGATTAACGCAAAGAATTTAAAATTAGTTAGCAATCTGAATCAACTATGATAATTCATCATGTTATAAATCTATGTTTTAAGTCATATGATTATCTGAGCAAATATAAAGGAATCATCTGACATTCAGTAACCATTAATATTTTCTGTAAGTTAGGCACTAAAATAAGCTGCATTAATATGATTTTTAAAATGAAGTACAGCCAGGTGGTAGTGTCTTACACCTTTAATCCCATTACTTGGGAGGCAGAGGCAAGCAGATTTCTGTGACTTTGTGGCTAGCCTGATCTACATTGTGACTTCCAGGACAGACAAGGCTACACAGAGAAACCCTGTCTCATGAACAAGAACAAAAAGTATAAATCAGGATAAGTAGTATAAATTATGAATTCTTAAAAGACAAAAATCTTATTTTCTTATTTCCTTATGTTATTGAGTGGTGGTCGTGTATGCGTGCGTGCATGCATGTTCCTGTGTATATGAGCTCATGATGCATAAAGGCACACAATACTTGTTCAAGACTCTTATTCATTCATGCTCCTTATTCACAGAGACAGAGTTTCTCAGTTGAAATCATAGATGCTTCAAGGAACGATTTGAGGTCACTAGTTTACTTCTTTGATCACTGGCATCCATTTTCAGAGCACAGGAATAACAAGCAGGCTTTCACACCCAGTATGCATTTGTTTGGGTACTTTGGTAGAACAGAGCATTTAACAATGGACTCACCTTCTGTGACTCAGATATTGCTTTTAAACACAGATATATTAGTGTGGAATCTTTACCAGGAAGGTTGTAAAATCAAGGATGTATTTATAGAAATGTCAAAACAGTTTGAATAAAAATATATTAGAATGTATTTAGCAGCCAAAGAAATGATATTGAAGGAACTAAAAATAAATTGTTCAAGGGAGTTTTAAGTTCGATGAGCAGTTTTTGTTTTGTATGGCACAGGTAGTATCCATGCATGTCTTTTATGGTGAATATATATCTTAGAATACAATATTTCATAGTATACCTCATAAATGGATCTAAATTATGCAAAGCCTTTATGTGTTTAAATTAATGGAGATATGGAATAAGATATCATGGAATGTAACCCATAATGAATGAATTTAACTAGACTCTAAGTATAATAGATAACTGTCCTGGTTGGTTTTGTGTGTCAACTTGACACAAAGCTAGAGTCATCAAAGGAAGCTGCCTCAGTTGAGACAATTCCTTGAGATCCAGCAGTAATGGATTTTCTCATTTAGTGATCAATGGGTGAAGTAGGTGGTACCATCCCTGGGTTGCTGGCCCTGGGTTCTATAAGAAGGCAGTCTGAGTAAGCCAGGGGAAGCCTGCCAGTAAGCAGACTCCCCTCGCCATTACCTCTGCATTAGCTCCTGTTTCTGGGATCCTGCCTTGTTTGAGTTCTTCTTCTGGCTTCCTTTAGTGTTAAACAGCAATGCTGAAATATAAAGCAAATAAACCCTTTTCTCCCCAACTTGCTTTTTGGTTATGGTGTTTCATCACAGCAATAGAAATCCTGAGTAAGACAATAAAAATCACACAGGGAGTGTGTAGGGGGAGGCAGAGAACTAAGTGTGTATAAAGCAGTATTTTGGCTAAATACCCATGTTAGCTTCATGTTTGTATAATGAAATACTTGAGACATTGTCTCATGAGAAATGTTATCCTGATCTTAGTGTTATAAAGGCTACTTACTGCTCAATGACTTGATGGACACAATATTGAAGCCTCTAGTGAGGGAATTGTTTAGGAATTGCAGGACACATATTACAAGCCAAATTTCTCATATCAGAAACCAGGATGAAAGACTAGATTTGTATAGCCTTCCAATGTATTCCCATAATTATTCAAGATCCTTCCAACTAGCCTAACTCTTCAGAAGTCAAACTTAAATAACATACATATACACTGAATTTTGCATACATCTCCAATATACGAATAAAGCATTATAATGACATTCAGCATACTAAACCTATCCAGTGTATGTGTGCATTGACTATTATACATACATATATTTATTGTTTTATATACACAATAATATATACATAAGCACACACATGATATTGTATGTATTCTTTAGAGCTCAAGATCTTGGAAGAAGAGTGAACTTATTATATTCTGGTAAAGATGTGCACTTCTAGTAATAGACCTTGATTTCTAGTACATTATTCCATAAAAGAAAATGATTTCTGATTCCAGAAATGAGGTAGGAAAACCAAAATATGACCCTTGAATATTTTATACCACTGTAGTATGTAAGTGCATAAATAAGTATAGATTAAAGTAGTGGCATATCAAGGGACATGGAGAAGAGTCAAAGGAACAGAAAGGATTGAAACAAAATAAGTTAAGTTAATATACATGTAAAACACTATATTTTTGTGAGGTAAAAATTTAAGATAATATGCTACAAATTTAAAAAAAATTAAGGAAAGAAAGATAATTGCCATAATGCTTCAATTAAAAGTTCTAAAAGGACTAAATTAAAAACTAGCAACCATAATATGCCAAGAAATACTGAAGTAAACCTGTCTGTGAATGGTAAAATAGAGTTACAAATCAATTAGAGAAAAACAATTAGATATTTACAGAGCTTAAAATTATTTTTTATAAATATGTATTAATTATAAAAATGAATATTGTGTGTAAGTAAATTATTCCATATTATTTTAGGGAAGTAAACTTAATTATCCTTTCCTGAAATTGAAACTTATTTAGTAATATTTTATACAAAAAAGTGACAACCCTTCTAATACAAGGTGAATGAACTTATTATTAATAATATGTCTCAATAAAATATTGCACTCCTGATATATGGATGTGCTGGCTCATTTTACATCATCTTGGCATGTCTAGAGTCATCTCAGAGGATGAAGCCTCAATGGAGAAAATGCTTCCATAAGATTGGACGATTGGCAGTCCTGTAGGGGCTTTGTCTTAATTAATGATTGATGGGGACGTGCCTAGTCCATTATCGATAAGACCATCTCTGTGCTAGTGGTCCTGGGTTCTATAATGAAGCAGGTTGAGCAAAATGGAGGAGCAAACCATTAAGGAGCACTTTTCTTTTCTTTTCTTTTCTTTTTAGAATAACAACAAATTTTTAATAGATTTTACATATTTTAGTGAAAACATTAAAGAATCCATTTTTACAGCTTTCAGGAATGGATGGTAGTGCTCGGCCTGGTCTTTGATTTTTACAGACCTCACAAAGCAAATTAAACAAGAACAGACGTAACAGATGTATACAGACTGCACATGCTCACAGGTAGGAGCAGCCTGGGGTTCTTTCATTTGGTTACACCTGTTGCAACTGTGATTGTTACCCTTGTGGTGTCAATAGCCAATTTTGGCTGAGACACTTCCAGTGGGTCTCTCAGACAGAGAATCAGTTCTAGACAAGTCCCCTGCATGACAAAGAATGGTTGTTCCAGTGTTAGGCTGCTAAGGGGAGAAGTGAGTTGGGAGAAAGATAGAACTGCAGGTATCTGGTACAGAAAGAAAGAGAGCCTGAGTCTAACTGTCTGTCAGAGCATGGAGTTCAGTTAGCGAGCAGGTTTACAGATAAACTGGATAAAGAGATACTTCCATAGAAGAAGATCCTTAGTACTAGGTTTTGCAAAGCATTATGTAAATGGCAGAAAAGTAATTTTTATGTTGAGAAAGAATATGGCAAATTATGAGGGGTATGAGAATTAGGCATGGTTTATAGAAAAGGATCAGAAGGCAGTTCTGTTTTATAAAAAGATAGAAGCAGAGAAGGATAAAATTTAAAAGCCAGAAACATCACAGTGCATTGCTTTTTTTTTCATATTCTTTTATTTTTTTCATTCAAAAAAATTACATTTCCTCCCCTTCTCCCAGTCCCCTCTTGGTCCCCCCCATCCCTCCTCCCTCCTTCTGCTTCCTTAAAAGAGGGCATGGTACCCTGCCCTGTGGGAAGTCCAAGGCCCTCTCCCCTCCATCCTGGCCTAGGAAGGTGTGCATGCAAATAGACTAGGTTCCCAAAAAGCTAATACATGCAGAAGAGATAGGTCCTGGTGTCACTGTTGATGGCTTCTCCGTCTGCCCAAGCAGCACTTTTCCATGGCCTCAGTTAGCATTAGCTCCTGCTTCCAGGTTCCTGCCCTGCTTGAGTTCTTCCCATCACTGCTTTAATGATAAACTGTTATATGGAACTGTGAGTGAAATAAATTCTTTCTGATCCAAGCTGCTTCTGGTCACAGTGATTAATGAGAGCAGTCATAACCCTAACTAAGACAATGGGGTAAACCCTCTTCATTAAGACTCATAATTTGCAGTCTAGTAATGAGAAATGCACAGTATTCAAAACTTAAATAGTTTTCTAATCCACAGTTGAAAAAATGATCATAGTTGACCAGTGATCAGTATCTCCAAAGGTTTCATATGATTCAACAGCTACTTGTCAGCTGGCGACACTGTTTTAGGAGGTTGTTCAACTTTTGGGTATGGGTCTTACCTGGAAAAAGTGGATCTCTGGGGATTGGTCTAAAGTGTGAATATCTGTTTTCAGTGCAGACAGGGGTCTTTAACACTGAGTGTTCTACTACCCTGCTATACCAACCCAACGATCACAGGCTGATAGCCTCTAAAACTGTGAGCAGGAATAAGTGTTCCATACCTAATGCTGATACAATGAGGCATTTTATCGCATGAACCAGAAAAGTAATTAATACAATATTCTCTTCTTCATTTGGATAGGCAAATTTAAATCAATGGTCTAATAGGTGTTAAGGTAAGAGAGATTGATAGAGGGCAACAGAGAACTCCCAAGATGTCCTTGCAATCCCTTCCTTGATAAAGCATGCATTGTGGTTGCAGTATAATTATTTGTTCTTATAATTGTTGCTCTGAGATATATTTACCTACTTTTGTAAGTTACTTATCTCCAAATACAAAGTTTCTGAGAATTCCTTCATTGTGTGTGATTTAAACTGACATTCTTTAATGAATATGTTGATTTTGTTATAAATATTATAAAATAACCTATACTTGCCTTCCTGTGGGATTTAAGAGTGTTTGCTCTATAATTCCCCTCATACACTGAACTGTAATAACAATTATTTTGTAAATATCTCTGGGAAATTTGTTTACATTTTTATTTAAATAAATTTTTATTGGAACAACTCTTCATAACCTTTTCCTTTAGTTACAACACAATACAAAAGTGTTCTGCAGTCTTGGGAATTTTTGATTTTCAGTTAGTATACTAACCCTCAGTAGTTTATAAAAGAAACGAATGAGTATATCTTTTCCATTTTTTTTTACATATATTCCTGCTTACTTTCTGTTGCAGTTACAGAAAACTCTGTTCAAAAGCAACTTGAACTGGAAAGGGCTTATTCATCTTGCATTTCCAGGTAACAGGCTATCACTGAGGAAATCAAGGAAGCAACTAAAGGTAGAAAGGTGGAGGCAATAAATAAAGCAGAAACCATGGAGGACTGTTGCTTATTGACTTATTTCATCTAGTTCACTAAGCTACTTGCTTAGATTTGACACTACCCACAGTGGGCTGACTGCTTGTTCATCATTTAGTATTAAGAATATATCTCACAGACATGGTCACAGGCTAATTCGATACAGGCCAGTCCCATCGTCAAGGTTCCATCTTCATAAGCCTGTCATGTTGACAACTGAAACGAATGACGACAAACCCTAAGGGAAGGAATGTACTCTCTTTTCAACAGATGGGCATTTAAATCAGTAATGTTGCTCTCTCCGTTATTCCTCTTCCTGTTTCTATAATTAGAGTTTGGGTAATTAATTAGATCTACATCTGAGTTCATTCTGTTGTTTCACATGGAATATGCAGGGATTGGGTTAGACACTGCTATTTAGTATAAGAATACATTTCACTTAACGGATATTATCATACACTTTTACTTTATAAATCCTATATATCTGTGTATGATTTGAACATAAAAATTATGGAGACAAGTTTAATTAATATTGATTTAGAAATTATTGTTCACTATGTGCTTATAACTAGCAGGGATATATTTTTTACATTTCATTTTTTCTTTTGAAAACAGATTCTTTCTCATACTAGTTTCCTGTCTGTCTCTCTCTCTTCCAAGTTTCTTCCACCATCATATTAATCAGGACAAGGCAACCAAGCAAAAAAAAAAAAAAAAAGTCTAAGAGCCGGTGGCACAAGATTCAGAGACCCACTTGTTCTTACACTTAGGAGTCCCATAAAAAATTAAACTAAAGGCAGATTGTAGTAAGGAGGGCCTTTTGTTGGTGCTCGGCTAGCTTAGACCTGAAATAATCACACAGAAACTGTATTAATTAAATCACTGCTTGGCCCATTAGCTCTAGCTTCTTATTGATTAACTCATATTAATTTAACCCATTTCTACTAACCTATGTATCACCATGTGGCTGTGGCTTACCCGCTAAAGTTCTGACCAGCATCTGTCTCCAGAGGCTCCATGGCATCTCTCTGATTCTGCCTTTTTCCTCCCATGCTGTAGGCCAAGCCAGTTCTTTATTCATTAACCAATAAAAGCAACACACAGACAAAGAACCTCCCACAAAAGCAGAGGACCTGGTGCTTATCTTTCAAGGCCCTGTGCTTACTTCTTCAATCTCTACTTGATATGTGTTTGGCTTAGTTATTTCAGAGGGCCTTGTTATCCTGTTGGCCTCCATTCCTCTGGTTTTTACAATCTTTTTGTTTCCTCTTTGGTGGGGTTCCATGAGTTCTAAGAGGGGAGATTTGATGGACACAATCCATTTAGTCTCTCTCTCCACATATTATCTGGCTGGATGTGGTAGTTTGAATATATTTGACTGCCATAACCTCATAGGGAATAACATAATTAGGAGGTTTGCCCTTGTTGGTGGAAGTGTGGTCTTGTTGGAAAAGGCTGGATGACACAAACCTTAATCCAGACTTTGAGGCTGGAGGGCACACCTTTAATCTGGGTCATACCTCCTGGTGTCACTGTGGGGGTGAACTTTCAGGTTTTGTATGCTCAGGATACCACCCAATGAGTCAGCTGATTTCCTATTTCTGCTGAGTAATCACTCAGATGTAATCACTCTCAGCTCCAGCACCCAGTCTGCCTGCAGGCTGCCATGTTCCCTGCCATGAGGTACTGAATCACTTAACTAGAAACAAGTCAACTCAATCAAACATTTTCTTTTCAAGAGTTGCCATGGTCATGGTGTCTCTTCACAGCACTGACAAATCCATACTAAAACACTGTAGGTCTCTGCTTTTGTTCCTATCTGCTGTTGCAAGAAGTTTCTCTGATGATGATTGAGAATAGAGGAACATCATTAGCAATCATTTTATAGAAATACATGTATTTTTAAGGCCAGTATTGTTTAGTTTCACCCTAAGCTTCTGAAATATCTAATATCTGGTTCATGGTCATGCAAGCAGTGTTAGGTGAAGTGAGCCATAAGTCAATTCAGTTTTTTTTTTTTTTTTGGCTATTTGCACAAATTCTGTGCCACTACTGCTATAGCATATCTTGCAAGCAAGAAATAGTGTAGATTAAAAGCTTGGTAGATGAGTTGGTGTTGGATCTCTCTGGGAGGGAGAAATAAAGATTTATGGGTATACTGGGGGGGGTAGGTGGAAGAATAGGGGGGTCAGGTGGAGCTGGGAAGAGTAGAAGAAGAGAATGTGTGGAGAAACAATTGGAGTTCAGTGTTATTTGAAAGACGATATAAAAACCTGGTGCAGTGGAAACTTCCTAAAACATATGAAGGTGATCTGGATGAGGTCTTCTAATAATGGGTATTTAACTGGCTATCTATTGTTACAAAAGAAGGTGTGCAGTAGTGGGAGCTGGTTGCATTCAATTGAGTTGTTGGCTGAGGAGACAAATCTCCAAACAACCCTGGCTGTTGCTAATGCGATTATTTACTCTTTGCAAACAGTGTGGCTCCATTGCCAAGAACTACACCCATACAACTCATTGAACTTGGATAAGTCAAGCTGGTGCTGACATGGAGCAGTCACCTCTACCTTCTGGTGTCTTTTGTGTGGGAAGGTGCTCTGCAGGCTACAAATAGAAAAGCTAACAGGGATCGTACGTAGTTTAAATTTGTAAATATTAAGTGGTGGAGTATTCTTAAAACCAATCTATATTTTGTGCAAGTAATTCACCTATCAACTGAAGACCCATAATTCACTCAGCAAGACAAAAGTGCTGACCTCCACGACTTTTATAGAGCAATTGGGAACTTGGCTATTTCTGAAGTAATATATGACCAACCACTAAACTGTTTGAAACAAATTTTCAAATAATGGTGTGGTAGAAAGCTAGCACTGTATATTTTATTATGTTTTATTTTTATTGAGGCTTTTTTATATTTTAGGCAACTACTTGAACAACAATTTCCAAATATGGCTAAACTAGTAGTTCTTGTGGGTGGTTTTTCAATCAGTTGGTGAAAGGGATGATATTTGCTCACTTGCTCCTTTCTGTGCTGTTGTGTACTACATGAGGTATGGTCTAAAGGTCTGCTTATTTTATGATATGTGCCAATTGAGAAAAAGCTCCAACTGTGAATACTGACTCTGTTGATTTAGAATTAATAGTGACAAATCAGTGTTATTTAGCAGACATAAGGCCTGAAGATATTAACAGTTTCTTTAAGCATAAAACTAGCCTGCAGCATGATTTGTCCTGATTTTAGAAATCTTTGATTCTGTTCACTTTAGTCATTACTATGTATGAAATCTTTTTGCTCCATCAACAATGTGAAATTATAAATATGAAATAGTGAGTTCTACTGGTAATAATCATCAATATGTATGACTAAAACCATAATGGAATCACTAGTTAACTTCTGAGGGCAATAGCTATGCTCTCCTCTCTGGTATCTTGAGAGGATTGTCATTGGGTAGCCTTTGCAATGTCAGAGAACACATTCAGAAGGTGTCTAAGTTAGCTGTACCTACAGATCTTTTTAAGAGGAAAAAGTACTTGAGAACACAGGCATGGTTACTGCCAGATGTAGATAACAAGCCACCTGTTCATGTGTTATACTTGGGATCAGTGGACAGTACAGATTGTCAGATAGAAGGCATGCAGCCAAAAAGTGAAAAGGCAATTTTTGGCAATTATACCTCACCTGGAATATTTAGAATTCCATCAGTTTGTGAAAAATAGCCATGCCTTCAAATATCTATCAGACATTCACATAAAAACTATTGTTATAATTTTATATGAAATGACAAAATTAAGTACAGAGAATTTAGAGATAACAAAAAGAAATGCATTACTCGAAATGCTTGCTAGATACTGGGAGGTGTTAAAGATACTGGGAGGAGTTAAAGAAAAACTTGTGTTTTAATGTCCTGAAACAACAGTATGAGTTGAAGCAGCATAATGAAAAGATATTCTCTGTGTTTGCAAGATGCAGTAATTTTTGTTTAAGTGGAATTTAGACACTTGTAGGCACAGTGTAGCAAACAGTTATTCTGACTGGACAGGCACTTGTGATCAGAAATTATGCTAGCTGCCTTGCTGAATAAATGGAATATTTAATAACATTCCATCACATAAAACTATTGAAAATTTATTTTAAGATTAAATTTCAAGAATTACATGTATTTTTATATAGTTTTGATTTCTCAAGTAGACAGGTGTTTTTTAAAAAGAATTCAATAACATGATACTGTTTCTAACTTTTTTTTAACTTTAAACTACACTTGTTTCCTAGGGCAGAGGATTGAATAGTGTACATGTCACACCACATACATCACAGGTCCAAGAGCAACTTACTAGACTACTTTCTTTCCTTATGCCATATCAAATACTGAGACTGAAGGCAGGAGTCAGGCTTGATGGTGAGGGTCTACATACTCTGGTCGCCCAGCTGATCATTATCCTAACTTTTTCATATTATCCTCATCACTTATTACTACACAATTTGAAAAGAAAAAAAATAGACCATCATTTCTTAAAATAAACCTGATAATATCTGCAAAGCAAAAGTCTGCTCCATCAACTCACTTTGTCCCATTAAACTAATAAAATTTGTGCAAGTGGAAGACGTTTGGAAAATCGTCTGTTTATGAGGGATTTAAAAATCTGAATGCTCATGATAGCTTGACACAGTCGAGAACCAAATATGCCAACTTTTCAGTGTGTAAAATGTCCTGGAATATTGTATGTGTCAGTTCATCACTTCTTGGGAAGTAGATTGAAAATGAAGTGTGAGGAGCAAGGAGAAAGTTTATACAATTGCTACATGCAGCAGTACACATGGTTTTCTCTTGTTATTCTTCATCTTTTACTGTTTCCAAGAAATGGGGGAGAAAGTTAAAAGAATAATCTTTGGAGAATGCAAAGCAATAAATATGCATGAGCATTTTTCCAATTATTTTGGAAATTGCTTTGTATAATTTATTTTAGATTCTGCATGAAGGTGTTATAATTACCAGATTACACGTGAGGTGCCTGCAATTCTCTGCACATTTTCCCATGTCAATTGACATTGCAATATAAAAATATACATGCAGGAAAAAGGACACTTTAAATTATTTACTGAAAATGTGGTATATATGTATATATAATAGGCATAAACAAAGTGCGTATATAAAAATAATAAATCTCATTTATCTTCTCATGCTTGAAAACTGAATTAAGATTTTGCTGTATCTCTCTTTTTTTCATGTGAGGCTCCTTTAGCTCCAAGGATGGTAAAGTAACTTATTTAAATTCTCACAAGAGCTTCATTGGAGTGGTGTAGATATATCTCATTAGGCCTCCAACCATAATTAGAGTAGAGTTTTTTCAACCATAGACTCTAAATCTATGAGAAAACTAATATATTAGTGTATTACTTTTTTTGTTAGTCTTATTCTCTTTCTCTCCCTCACCCTTCCCCCTCCATCTCCATGCTCCCTTGTCTCATTCTCCCATCTTCTTTCCTCACTTCACTGTTCTTGACCTCCCCCCTTTTTGAATATTACCCTTTTTCAAGAGTTAATATAGTTTTTATATCTGCTTATTTCATTTTATCTGCTTCTTCTCCTGTTTCATCTGAATGTTTTTACAAACCTGAACTGTAATTTCCTTTTACATGACAATTGTGTCATGACTTCAGTAAAGCCGCAAAACAATCCCACACCAGTTTGGATTAAAATGGGTTATTTATTGGAGGGGAAAAACTTACAGAACACCGTTTTACGCCATAGTTTTCTCGTAGTAAAAAGGAAACAGAGAGTTTAGCAGTTTGAACGCGAGCCGGAAGCAAGAGAGAAAGCCGGAGGGCTGGTATTTTAAAGGCTATTGGCTGAAGGAGCAAAAAGAGCTCCCACAACACTTCAGCAATTCACTAGTAACATTAGGCTTTTGTTTTAAGTTTCAGGAAGAGACTGGTTAACACAGTTTGTCAGGATACATGTCCTGTCCAATAAACAGTACATGTTGGACTTGTGTGCAAATCAGGATTCTCAAAAAGAGCAGAACTCTGTGTGTGTGTGTGTGTGTGTGTGTGTGTGTGTGTGTGTGTGTGTGTGTGTGTGTGTGTGTGTGTGTGATATTCAACTACATATTCAGCTAAAGGTTGTGGTGCAGGTAGTGGAACAATGACTTTCCTCTGATGGAAAAGACAATAAAATGATCGTTGTTCATTCCTGGAGGTTGGGAGTCTTTGCATTCCCAATCTGGTAATGAAGCTCTGGGTTTGAAAATATATGTTTGTTGTCAGTCCATCGGATTCCAGAATAAGTTGGTTGTAATTCCAGTGACAGAATGCCTCAGCACCAGGATCGATGAAAAGGGAAGCAGACAAAAAGCGGAAGTTTAAATGTTCCACGCCTTCATATGTGGGCTGCCACCAGAAGGAGTCTCCCACCAGGAGTCTCCCAAATTTAGGGTGGGTCTTCTCACCTCAAATTATTTGAACAAGAACAAGGATGATTATATGTGGGGTAGGGGTTAGGGAAGAAGGGGAAGCTAGAAATTGTATGATTATTATCTCAAAAATAAAAGAAACAAAAAAAATCATTAAGAAAATCCCCCAGAAAGGTACCCAACAGCTCGTCTTAACTACAAATGCAATAAACTTGAACACCAAATTAATAATCACAAATTGAGACAAAGGTCCCTCAATTAACTAGACAGTTATGAGTAATTAAAGAGAAGATGGGAGAACAGAAAGATGATAACAAGGGAATAAATATTTGTTATTTATTGTAACCTGAATATTACTATTGTGCAGGATGTATGGGGTTCTACCTAAGGAAAGAGTACCCAAAGCATATTTTCTTCATCTAATCTTACACTGATTTTTTTTCTCTAAGATTTTTCTTTTCATGTGCTATATAAATCAGAGCTAAGCCTGTAATATAAGGATTTTGGGTATGCTAGTAATAAAGGATTTTAAGGTCCTACTGAAATGTATAGAAAGATCAAACCATCTGACAATACCATGAATTTAAATATTGGCTTTAACTTACCAAAGTTACAGTGTGGAAAATTCTTATCTTCTTGCTTGTGAATTGTAATTGCAAAATGAAGGAAACTAATTCTGATTCATAGGATTTTTGAGTTGATTGAATTAAATGCCTTACCTGGATTACTTTTTAGCCTAGCATTACATAAATTAGTTTGTGTTAATTCTTATATAATATACGAAATTATAATTTTATATATTCAGGCATGTTAGATTAGTTTCATTTAAATATATTTAAATATATATAAATTTATGTGTGTTTTTTCTAACAATTGGGCAGATAACTTTTTAAATGAATACATGATATCACGAAAAATATAAAGTGGTTAGAATTAAAGAAATGCTAGTATTTTACATCTTTATAGCATGTTATTGTTTAACTTCTAACCTATCCTTAGGTAGTTGGATTACTTTCACACCAACCATTGTAAGCAATTTTACTAAGATCATGGGCACACAAAAGTGTTTAAAAGGAGTCCTCCAAACTCTATCACTGCAGAAGAGGGGTATAAAGAATGTAGGAGCCAGGCAATCCAGGAGTTTTATGTAAGACTGTGTCTCCTTGAAATGTCAGAAGCTACACCTGTACATTTTGACCACCATGACTGTAGAGTATGAGATAAACAAGGATTCTAATCTCAAAAAAAAATTAAAGAAGTAATTAAAAAATTAGATACCCCTTCAACATTTCTGATTTACATGTCAATACAGATGGAACCCATTGAATGGTCTTGGGTTCCTTGTTAAAAACAAATAATGATATAAGTTTCAGCACCTCTGTCAGACAGAGTTTTCCAGTCTATTTCATTGGCTTATTCTACTTTCTATCTGTCTTTATGTTACTGTCATGCTATTTTGATTATTGTAGGCTTGAAGTGAGGTTTGAAATCAAGAGATATAAGCTCTCCAACTTAGTTCCTGAGTTTTAATATTGTTCTATTTATTAGGAATAATCTGAAGCTCTATACAAATTTTATGATGAGTCCTCATCTATATGAAAAAAATCATTAGAATTTTGATGGAGATTCACCAACAGATTACTTAGAAAAGTATCGCTATCTTAAAATTTTCCTCTCATAAATGAATAATTAAATAAATATAATAAAATGATTTATGTAATTTTCAAGATTGTATAGCCATGGTTTTCAAATTTCAACATAAGGTATTTAAAAATGTTTATTTTTTAAGTTACTTTAGATTATTATTTTAATAAGTTTCTCTTAAACAATTAATATAGGATATATTTTTCTCATTACAGATTCATAGTTAACATAAGGCAACCAACACTGGTGAGGAGAAAATGAAAATAATTCATTTAATGAACAAACTACCTTGGGAAAAAGTGTTGGATTCAGGAACGAATTTGTTTTTTAACAAAGGACTGTGAGAAATTAGATTCCCAGTGTCGTGAGTGTTCCTGAAGCTATTTGTATGTCATTAGGTTCTCTGGTTAACTAAGTGAACTGTGAAACTACTCAAACCGATACAGAGAAATTATAAAGAATTCCACATGGACATTTGATTTTAAAAAATGTAATCAGAATAGTGAGGACAAGGATTCACTTCAGTTAAGTCAGTTCAAAGAAGGATTATAGTTTATCTAGGGTGATTTACAAACGGTTTTCAAAATTTGTTTTATTACATCATTTGTGTGTGTGTATGTGTGTTTGTGCGTGGGGGACTGTGTGCATATGGATCTCAGAGAAGCACTTGTAGGACAAGGTTCCTTTCTTCCTTTACGGGTCCCTGGAATCAAACACAGGCTGTTCAACTTGGGAAGGAATATCTTTTCAGGTTCATATTTTTAGAAATTTGAAACATATAACATGAAATTGAAACTATCAAACCATTAGAGGATGCTCTGGTTTTTAAAAGGTTTTAAATTTATAAAGGAATCAGATCATAGATGGTTTTGAGTTAAAAGCAGAGATTTTGAAAAATTATCTCTTTTTCTTTCATTAGCCTTTGGACCAATATTGAATAAATGAAAGTTTGATCAACTGCCAGCATTGCAATCATGTGATGCTAAGGCTTATAAATGAGACAGCTGACAGGAAGATAAAGTATCTATTATATATACAGGACAAACGCTTGACTCGCTTCCTAGCCAGAGAAGAGTGAAACAGCAGATATCATTACAGTATTCAGAATGTGGCACAATTGAAAAGTGTCAGTTGTTATTTTCAGCAATATTTGTATTTTTCAGTTGCTCTAAAAAAATATACAGTAGGAAAAAAATGATTAGTGTTAACATTGAGATTTTTCTTGTTCCTCTATTCTCAAGCACATTTAAACTCCAGACTTCTCTAAGTCTTTGTCCAATTATAACCAACTAGATGTTTAAATTACAAGTACCTGGCTAAATGTGTTTTGTTGTTGTTTGTTTGTTTGTTTTCCTGATTCTAGAGATGCCAAATTAAAACATTTTATCTGAGGAACTGATAATATTTCAAAGAGTATATGCTTGGATGTAGGGAAAGATGGAATGTAGATTCTGTTTCAGTTAGTACGTGTTCACTAAAGACTATCATTTTTCATGTTGTTATTGTTTTGTTTTGATCATCTTTCGATAGACTTTTTTTAAAAGAATATATGCCTATTTGATCAATGTTTTTCATAGACTGGAAGGTGAAGAGAGAAAGCAATAGCATTTGTTTACAAATTCCTCATTTACCCTAAGTTTGCTAGATTTTTAAAGCTTCCTTTATATAAACAATTTCATATTTAGGTTTGTTTAATTTGAATAAGTTCATCTTCTTATTGAATTTTCTTGTGTTTTGTGCTGCATTTTTCAATAAATGTAATTGGATCACAGTGTGGTATTTATGTTCCAAACTTGAATAAGTTTGTAATACACTGAACAAATCTAGACTATGTATGGAGAGTGTATTAGAGGCTTTTATGCCCTGGATTCTATTATTCTATGTTAATTTTCCATTCCCAAATCCTCATGTCTCCCTCCTCTGTATTTTAACTTTCTTTATATACTGATTAATTTCATAACAATGTTACCAAAGATTACTATTTCGAACATTTCCTGGCTGCCCAGACCTAAATAATCACACAGAAACTTTATTAGTTACAACACTGTTTGGCCAATGACTCTAGCATATTCCTACCTAGCCCGTACATTTCTATCAGTGTATCCCCATGCGTTTGTTGCCTACCAGTAAGGTTCCTCAGGTTCCAGCATGTCCTTCTCCTCTGGCAGCATCGTGTTGTCTCCTCGGCTCAGCCTATGATCTCTCTATATGTCTATTCTGATATCATGCTTGGCTTTACTCTGCTAAGGCATTGGCCAAAACAGCTTTATTCATTAACCAATAAAAGCATCACATATACAGAAGGACTTCCTACATCAACACAAAGCACTCTAAACTCAGCCTTCAATGTCAGTGGAAAGTTATATATAAATTTCTAAGACACACTTGGCCCAAACATCAACACAAAGCACTCTAAACTCAGCCTTCAATGTCAGTGGAAAGTTATATATAAATTTCAATGACACACTTGGCCCCAAAAATCTTGATTAAAATTTGGGTCTCAATGTAGGATCTGATAATTCTTTTACTTAATCAAACCTTGGGATTTGAGTTATAGCCTGCTCCTGATTATCTTATTAGATCATCATCTCTAATGATCCAGTGCATATGTTAGCAGCTCACCTACTTTACATCTGAGATTGGGAATTCTGTTTCCTTCTTAATAAACCTGTAACATCCTATTTAATTCTTACTGTGTTTTTAACAATCAGAGTTAAAGAGAGAGGGAAACATAGAGGAGAAAAGGGAAAATATACATGAGAGAAACAGAGAGAGAGAGAGAGAGAGAGAGAGAGAGCGGGCATGAGGCACATACAGACACAGAGAAACTCCAGCCAGAGAGACATATTGTAAAGAGAAATTTTAGAGTCAAATTAAAATTTTTAAGTATTTACAGTAATATATTTTAGATGTTAATAACAAAGATAATGAAAGTCAATGTTACATAAGGATGTTTGAGTCTTAGAATCTTAGACCATGCCTGTGCATGTGTGTATACTAGAAAACATGGGCCATGATAATAAATCTCATACCCATATTCTTTGTCTTTCTCAGACATATTATAAAAAAATTAATATTCACAATATAATTACAGAAAAAATACTGACTAAAGTATTATGTAAAATTATTACCATCATACTTTTAAAGTAAGTCTCTATTATATACTATTTGGTTTCATCAAAACAATTTGGTTTTGAACACATAGTTTTAGAGGATATTTAAAATAGACCTCGTTAACCAAGTTATTAATATTATAATAGTAAACTATAGATATGAATATTTTAAATATATATTTTATAAAATAATATGTATTTTTTGTTAATTAAATACAAAATTTAATATTAAGAAAAGTAAAATTGCAAATATTTTTCTATAAATCTTATTGCCAGATTAGTGTATTAGAGTTCTCTAGGGGATTGATTGAATGACTATATATGCATATGTATATATTTATATACATATGTACATATACATACAAACACACACATATTATTATTATTATTATTATTTTAGAGTGGATTACAAAACAAGCTGGAATGCAGCTAATCCAACAGTGACTGTATACTTATGAAAAGTTCAAGAATTGAATAATTCTTCAGTCCTTGAAGCTGGATGTCACAGGTGGTTCAGAATATGACAGATCCTGGAAAATGGAGGCTCTAATATCAATGAAGGAATGATCTTGCCAGTGGAAGTGAAGGCAAGGCAAGCAGGCAAAGAGCAAAGACATATTTTTCTATGTTCTTTATATAGGCCAGCACTTGAAGATGTGGGGTCTAGGTTTAAAGTGGATCCTTCCTACTTCAAGAGATTCATATTTAGGATGTGTCTTCTTATCTCAAATGGTTCAATAAAGAAAAATCCATCACAGGTATACCCTAACACTTTTTTTTAATTCCAGATGTTGTTAAGTTGAAAACAAAGAACAGCCATCACAAATCCACTTGTTAACCTGTCATAGACAGGCACACATGTATCAACTTACATCATGATTAACTTCTAAGTGAAAACAAAGCAGGTTATAATCATGACTAACATAACTATCCTATTTACAACTGAATTACATTATATAATTTAGAATGAATCAAAATGTCCCTTGAAATATAGTCTTTTACATTCTCAAAACTTGTTTATGAAAACCTATAATATTATATCAACTAATGTTATATTTCTTGATAATGAAATTGAAAAAAGAAACCACTAATAATTGTACAAAGATATTCTTAACGAAATATAACAGAAATATTCTTTTTCAACTATAATCCTCTTTTACGAAACTGGTTTCATGATCTTGCTTGGTGTTTATAACTGCCTTCCTGTGCTTCGCATTCTGTTTGTCTTTTCCTCAACCTCGGTAAGAACCTAAAAAGTCTTGGTTCTTTTCCTGAAGAATGGAGCTGACCTTTATTTGTGTCCTTTGTCAGCTGTCTATATTGGGTTTTGTAGTTTCACATAGACTTTAATTACAGTACATAATAGCACCAAGAGCCGCTCTAAAGCACCTCTTGCACTCCAGACACAGTTTTGCTTAGTTTCATGGATGAGAAGCAATTCCTTCATAATTTGTATCAATTATCCCTCCTTAAACTGTTTGACAGTTGAGTTAAGGACATCAGAAGCACAATATGGCCATGGGGAAGTATGAACTTCCAGTTTAGTGAAATGTTTTTGTGTGTCCTAACACGAGTGTTCTCTACCTTGGAACAAAACTTCTAGGCTAGCAGAATTAATGGTCAAGGGAAGAGGAAGCAAACATTTCCCAATGGCTACTAGGGTTGATAGTGAAAGGTACCTTTCCCTTTCCTACCCCTTGATTCCTGGACCTGTGAGTATTGGTTTTAGAAGAAACTATACCACATACTAGTCTCTCGTTCAAACCATATACTATCTTCTTCAGAACAGTGAACCATCCCTCAATAAATTTGTTTCTGTAATCATGTCTTCAAAATGCTACTCCATCATTTTACCCAGGCAGCTTCTTCAGGATGATGAGGAACATTGAAAGAGCATGGGCCTGCAGTTGCACGTCTCTGGATGTGAAGTGAGTTCTTAGGTCAGAAGCTGTGCTGTCTGGAATAGCATAATGATGGATAAGGCATTTTAAAACTTCAGAGATGATACATTTAAAACAAGCATTACATAATGGAAATGAAAATTTGTCTGGATCTTGGTGGTGTTCTCTGCTTTTGGTAGGTCTGGCATTCAGCAGCAGCTGTAGCCAAATTAGCCTTGGTGAGTGGAATTCCTTGTTGTCAGGCCCATGTATTACCTCCATCTCTGCTATTTTGTTCATGGACTTATTGAGCAATGACAGAAATGACTGAGGAAAGAGAATGGTTGTCCACTGAAGAGGTCATGCTATGTACTTGATTATTGTTGAACTCCTCTGTTTTTTAACTCATATTTTGATGTGAATTTCCATGGGACAGAAAAGTATCTTTTCCTTCACTTATCATAGAGATCTATCCACATACTTCTCCAAATATCTTTCTAATCAGTTTTCAAATTATGCTCCTTCAAGTCCCTGACCATAAAACCAATCCATTGGTTACAAACCATGAATAGGTAAGCAATCATACTTTTGGCCATTTTCAATCACCATAATGTTATCAATGTCATGGACCTGTCAGATATTTTATGGAAGAGAGACAAAAGATCAAGTTCCACTAAAATAAAGTATGGCACAGGACTATAGAGTTATTACCTCCTTGAGTTAAAACTGTAAAGGTGTCTTGCATGGCATTGTCCAAATTTGAGACCCACCCGTAACAAAGAGAGTCTGTGATGACACTCCATGGATGGCCAGGAATGAAGACTTAGTTAGAACCAAATATAACATGCAGAAAAAAATCCATAAAATATTCCCTAATGATATTCTATCATACTCATAGATCATAGCCTAGGCCAATTGGTATCAAAGGGACTTCTTCCATCAACTGATGGGAGCAGATATAGCAACACATAGCTAAACATTAGGCAGAGCTCAGGGAACCCCATGGAAGAGGTAGAGGGTGGATTGTGGAAGCCAGGAGGCTCAAGAACTGCAGGAGAACATAGGCCAAATAATCAACTAATCAGAGTTCAGAGGGGATCACAGAGACAGAAAAGGCAAACATGGAAGCTGTGTAAATCTGAACTAGGTCTTCTACATATTCATTATGGTTGTGCGGCTTTTTGTTTCTGTGGGACTCCTAACAGTAAGACTCAAGGTTGTCTCTGACTCTGTTGACTGCTTTGGGGACTCCTTTCCTCTTACTAGGTTGCTTCATCCAGCCTTGATATGAGCGGTTTTGCCTAATTTTATCGTAACTTGCTATGCTGTATTCTGTATTCCATTGATATGGATGGGATTCTTGCTCTTTTCGGAAGGGAAATGGAGGAGCAGTGGATCTTGAGGAGATGGGAGGTGGAAGTGGGGGACTGGGAAGACTGGAGTGAGGAAAACTGCAGTAGTGATGTAATGTATAAGAGAAAAAAAGAAAAGAACAGTAAATGTATACTGCTGGCCTTGCCCACAGAAAACAAATTTCTTCTGGTGGTGTTTAAGGACAGGTAATAAGAAAAGCACTTTTGCCTTAATCAGCAGCTGCATATCATGTACCAGAAAATGTGTTAACATTCTCAAGTATGGATATCATATCTGCTACAGGAACTGAAATGCGAGTCATTACTTGATTAATGTTGCCAAATACAACTTTTATTATCCATGCTCCTTCTCTCTTCGTCACAAGCCAAATAGGATAGGTACAGTGAGATATAGTGGGGACCACCATCTCTACATCTTTCAAGTCCTTGATGGTGTGAGTAACTTCTGCAGTTCTTCAACAGATTTAACACTGGTTTTGGTTCACTATTTAGCGACAACTCTAAAGGCTTCTATTTAGCATTTCTAGTTATAAAAGCCCTAATTCCACAGAGCAGGAAATCCAAGTGGGAATTCTTTCAGCTTCCAAGAGTATCTCTCCAAATGTTTAATCTCAAACTGGGTAAATAACCACCAGATAAAACCTGAGACTCAGTGGACTTTCTGTGAGCCAGATTTCAGCCAAAATTCCATTAATCACCCAACCTATATGAGTTCCTGGTCAAGTCACTATGGACATCACTTCGTCTATGCTGCTCATTATGATGACTATAATTACCTTCTCTCAGGCAATTAAGTGCTGCCACCTGGCCCCTGCTATCTTGGGACCCAATTAAACCCATCACATTTAATTCATCAAACTGGCCAGTAGCATTTCTGACCATAAGATCTGGCACAAGAAATAGAAATATAACAAAACTCTTGAACTGTGCTGGTGTCCCTCGTACTATTTTGTGTCTGACAGCATTAGTGAAGGGCATGACTTCTAAGCCTTCTCATTATGATGATTACGTTTTATACTCATACCCTCTCTAGCACTGCAATGATTTTCCCGATGTTTAAAATCCATTCACCAATAATATGCCCAGAAAAATCAAGCATCTTCAGCTCCTTTTTACTTGGTCATCTTCTGACAAGTTCTTCAGCAAACCATTCAAACTTTTAAGACTGTTTTTAATAGTTCAAGTGTCAATGTTTAACCTACAATCTCTACCTCATTGCTCATGTCAGTAAATTAGACCTGAACTAATTTTATATTCCTTCCACCATTATCTCACACATTAAAATATATTCCCATATATACTCGCCATATTTCAGCTACTGCTGGTTTGACAGTCAATGAGGGTTAATTTTCTCAGGACATGAGGGTGTGCAGACATGCTGTTAGGGGTAAAGACACTAATTCTTCTAGAGAGATAAATCCTTCAAATTCTGAGAGTTCAAAGTCTTCAAATGTGGTGAATATTGTCTGTGATCTAACAAATAAAGCTTTCCTGAAGATCTGAGTGTGGAGCTAGCCACTAGGTAGCCATGGAGGCCAGGCAGTAGTGGCGCACACCTTTAATCCCAGTAATAGGGAGGTGGAAACAGGAAGGGATATGGTTGGGTGGAGAGAGAAATATAAGGTGGAAGGAGACAAGGAGCTCACCAAATTCAGGCTAAGGATTCATGGTGACAGGATCTTGTTCCTTTCAAGCTGAAGATTCCGAAGATTCTCTCTAGTTGGTTCCTTTACTTCCCTGATCTTTCATAATATACCACCATATCTGACTCTTTTTTTCCCTTTGCCACTGTACCCTGAGATAGTTAGTAGCCATTGGTTATTGGTCAGTTTTATCCCTAAATTAGTTCTATTCTCTTATCAGTTTATCCAGAAATGCTAGAAACAACGAACCAACATCATTATTTGTCTTATTCTTACACAAGTTTTAAAAACATCTGTATGGGCCATCACTAAATTCCTTATTACATGCAGCAAACCTTTCAAATGTTTCCAACCACGGGCTTTCTGTGTTTCTCATACTACCTGGGTAGTCTTCAGCAACCTTGGGTGTTGGTGAATTCCTAAACCTGCTCCAGATTCTTAATAAATTAATCCCAGAAAGTACTATAATTTTTATTAGCCACTGTACTCTATAGGAAGAAAAAAATTATATATATGTGTGTGTGTGCGCGCGTGTGTGTGCGTGTGTGTGTGTGCGTGTGTGTGTGTGTGTGTGTGCGTGTGTGTACATATATACTTATACCAAGTCAACTAACAGAAGAAAACACTTGGTTGAGCTTACTGTTTCAGAGATGTGAGTCCACCATATCAACCAATCAGAGATGTGAGTCCACCATATCAACCAATCAGGGGTCAGTAAAAGGTGAGAACTCTCATCTCAAATATTAAATGCCAGAAGCAAAGACCTGTATATTGAGATCTGCATTTTGTTTACAGCCATCTTAAGTTCACAAGTATGATATTCACCTTTGCAGGCAAGTTCCAGACCTAGGACATTAGCCTAGTGAGAACTGTAGGCACCAGGCTTTTAGAAAACTTTAGCATTTTCCTTTGTTAGTCAACAATCACAGACCCTCGGTATTTACCATCAGGTAGGGATGTCTCCAGGTCTAAATTCCAGCTGACCTGACACATCTCCCCTCCCCCTTGCCCGTTTGCTATATAACAGCTTCTGAGGAAATAATAAGTGGAGGTTTGATCAGGAATGCTATCTTGCGGTCATTTCTCGTGTCTCTTCTACCCTCCATTCCTCTCCCCTAGGTTGATCAGGGACCACCATTCACATCCCGCTGGCCAGGATAATCAAATACAAAACAGAGAGGGAAAATCAAACCTGCAGGAGGGATTCTATAAATTTGCAAAGCCCAGGTTCAGTAACAGACCTCCTTCAGTAAGTCCTTATCTCCCAAGCCTTCTCAAACAGGGCTACCAACAAGGTACCAGGAATTAAATGCATACAACTATGAGGGAAACATATCATTCAAACACCACAGTAAGTCCTATGTTACATGAATTCGGCC
The DNA here is from genome assembly GCA_004026605.1 of Ondatra zibethicus. Taxonomy (NCBI): domain Eukaryota; kingdom Metazoa; phylum Chordata; class Mammalia; order Rodentia; family Cricetidae; genus Ondatra; species Ondatra zibethicus. Next base: position 53,121 of record PVIU01008478.1, read on the forward strand.
TAAAACGTAATATTTCATGTGTTCTATTATAAAATAATGCCCAGATACATTTGTATGTCTTCTAAAGTAAATAACATTATTGAATTGAATTTTCTTTAGTGAACAGGAATACTGATATATTAGGCAACTCCCTAATTTTTTCCAAATTTAAAAATTTCCTTTCAAATCAAAAATTCAGATTATTTACAAATAGATGAAATTGGGACAAAGGAAGAAATGAATAGAGATAAGATAGAAAAGATGTATGAGAACAAAGAAGGCAAAGAGAAAGGGAAGCAGAAGAAATAAAAAAATGAATATTTTCTATGATTGGTAAAATATATGTTTAAAAAGATAGATATCTGATTATACATAAACAGCTACAGGAGGTACTGACATCTTTGGCATCCAAGGATTACTTTGAACTTTGGCTTTACATTTTTTGCTTCTTCTTTTGCTCTCTTTGTATTTCAAAAGGTATAGCCTTTGATATGTTTTTTCATGAGTTTTAACATACCTTTCCTATTTTCCTATTACAATGTGAAGTTTCTTTTTAATGTCATTAACCACTTTAAAAATTAGTTTACCTACATTTTACTTATCAACAGGTCTAAATCTATTCATACCTTTGTTCTTTCATTCTTCATTTCTCTGTTCTCTGTCACTGGAGATCTGTAAAAGCAAGAACAGCAGGCACACTGCAGATTGAGCCATCAGATATCTTAAATTTGATCTGACACAAAGATTAATCCATTGCCTTTTTGTTATTAATTTTGAGGTTATAATGTAATTTTGAATTTATCCACAGTAAAATTTCAGGACACTGGTAGAATAAAGGGCAATGTTTTGTCAGAGAAAAACACAAATGACCTCAAGTTTAATTCTCAATAAAGTCCTTGTTCCTCTATTAAATCTCATGAGCTGGACTACCACCACTCTGTATTTGTTTGGGGATTTGCCTGTACAAATGATGCATTGAGTTATTCTTAAAATACTCTAAGGTTTACCTAGCCTACGTCAATCAATATTAACCATCATAAATCATTCTTATTATACTTTACACTTTTTAGTATATTCTCCACATATCATAACTTTGTTAGAGATATAGTACTTCTTTTTCACATTTTCTAGATATTTGTAGCATTAGAAATAAAATATAACCCTTTAAAACTTCATGCCAATTTATAATCACTTTCTTTTTAGGTCATTAAGTTATCAAGTAAAATTTGAACATGGAATTTTATTTTTTAATAAAAATTGAAACGTATGTTTAAACATCTACAACTTTTCATTAAGGACAATTTAATAAGGATCAAGACAGAGATCTGTGGTTAAATATTTTCCTAGCATTCACAATGGTCTGGGTTCAATACCTAGAACTGAACGAAGAACGACTTTTTTAGCAAATCCTATTTGACAGAACCTTAACATTTTTGTTTTTTTAATTTCATTTTACACTCCATTCCAGTTCTCCCCGCCCCCATCTTTCCGCCCCCTCCCCATCATACCAAAGGGTAAGGGTTCCCTTGGGAAGTCAACAGAGTCTGGCACATTAAGTTGGGACAGGACCAAGCCCCTCCTCCCTCCTGTATTAAGGTTGAACATGGCATCATAATGGGCTCTAATAAACTAGCTTATGCGCCAGGGATAGATCCTGGTCCTACTGCCAGGTGCCTCACAGCTTCACCACTGCCTCCCACATGTGGAAGACCTCGTTCGGTCCCATGGATGCTCCACAGCTGTCGGTCTAGAGTTTGTAAGTTTCCATGAGCTTGGTTCAGCTGTCTCTATAGATTTCTCCATCATGATCTTAACCTCCCTTTCTCATAGATTCCCTCCTCCCTCTCTTCGACTGGATTCTTGGAGCTCCGCCTGTTGCTTGGTTGTGCATCCCTGCATCTGTTCCGTCAGATAAAGACTCTGTGTTGATACTTGGGGAAGACGGTTCCGGCTCTCTGTCCACTAGTTGTAGGAGGCTTATCTGGGGTCATCCTTGTGAATTCTTGGGAATTTCCCTAGCGTCAGGTTTCCCCCTATCTCCATAGTGGTTCTCTCTATCAAGATCTCTCTTTTATTGATCCCCCCACTTGGTTCTTCTCCCCGTCGACCATATCCTTTGCTCATGGTCTCATCCCCGACCCTCTTCCCCATACTGCCAGCCCCCAGTTTACCCAAAAGTTTTTAAACTAATTCCTCTTCCCTAAAAATATAAGAACCTTAGTATTTTTAACCTACATATATACTGAAGGGTACTGACAAAGGCACTCAAGGAATTCTGCTGTTAACAACTGTTCTTGTAATCCTAAGAATTCTTGACTACATAGAGGAAAACGATCAAGGACTTAGCATGTCGATGTAAACAAGATGCATTAATATATCATTATAAAATGTGTATTTGAATTTATCTCCATTGACAAAGCAAGATCATTGTATTTTAATTAGTTTCAAATAATGAATAAGTTTTGGAAAATAAATATTTAACTGTTTGTGTCCCAAATGAAAATTCACCAGGAACATCCATTTAATAATTTGATCATAATTTCAAGCTTTATGTATGTTTTTTGCATGTATATCTTACATCCATACCCGATCCAGAAAACATATTGAAAACAAAGTTCCAATGTGTCAAGCACGCAATAGATGTTCAGTAAAAATAGTTGGAAAATGGAGCAAGTGTAATGCAACGAGATCAAGTTTTTGCTTGGGGAACTATTCCTAAGTTTAGAGTTCAAATTTACCCTGACAGAATGCTCAACAAACCATGTTTCACCTTCATTAAACTGAAAAAATGCATCACATTTTCTTTTCGATGCATAATAACAGTATTTAATAGCGTTTTCCTGGTATTATCAACAGTAGATTCAGATTGTCATTTGAATGAAAATTTTAAGCTTCAGGTCTTCTTTTGCTAAATATGACAGCTTTGAATACATTTGTGCTTTTTTGATTCACTCATACCATAAGGGTGCAATTTGGCAAGCAATAATTTCTACAGCAACAAACAAAATGAGCTTCAGAAATCTAGGAGACACATGTGTGACATGTTTTATTCTAACAAGTTAATTTTTTATTAGAAAAAAATAAACTCCAGGAATTCACTTTAGCTCTTACAATAAGTTTCATTCTACTGTCTTCAAAATTAAGAAATGTTTTGTCAAGCATTTAAATCAGAAAAATACTTGTTATAAACATTTAAGCTTAATAAGAATAGGGTGGTACAATTTATGTGTATAAATTCATCTATCGTCTACATACTTATAAATTGTGGCATATTTTGGAAATGTTAATGAGTTTCAGGTACTTTTAAAGTTGCAGTGGTGTTAGGAACACAAAGTTAGAACTATGGTTGAGCTGAGAGACAGGGATGAAACCATGAATAAAGGAACTGAATTAAGTGGCTCAGTTGTCAATGGTAAGACAGCGGGCTCTCAGAAGCTCAATGCTTGAAGCAGACAGGTCAAAGTTAAACCCTTGCTCTGTGGTCTGTTTTGATACATATGTAAGTACTTACTTGCTATCATGATTTCATTACATGAAATTCCTGATGTCTAACCTTGTGCTTTCAGGGCTTTCCTATGCATCATGTAAGAGTTTCCATCTTTTTTTCACTGAAAATTATGATGGTTAATATATACCGATCTGGTTGTGTTGGTGGGTGTTCTATGAGGCCACTTACAAACGCTTAGAATGCTTCAGGAGTGTTCCAGATTATACTTCCTCATTAGTCTAGCTGAACTGAAAGCAAGATAGGATTAAATGCGTAAGTACTTTATTAATAAGAAGTACCTGTGCTTAATTCCCTTCAAAAGTCCTACCTACATTGAAACTTAATATACAGTATAATAATATGGATAAGTGTGGCATTTGCGGGATACTATCTTGTGATAGTGGCAAGGTCTATGAATGCCAATATTATTTTTATCATTAAGATTATAGGGAATTATTAGTCCTCCCCAACATGAAGATGACTTCTGTAATGTAATAGCGTTCTTGGGCTTTCTCACATCCAGAACTGTAAGAAACTGATGTACTTAGCTTACCAGCCAGCTAGGTTGTGATGTTTTTTGTTTGGAAAACTTAAATGTCGTGAGACACCATGCGTGAGTTAAATGACAATGTGAGGAAAAGCTGAGAGAATTATCAGCCATCCTGCAAGCCTTTGTTCCTTGAGACCAAAATAGACCATCTCACTGTCTAAACATTAGATCTTCTAGCAGTCCAAACACAACTGTCACCAGAATTCAGAATTCAGAATGGTTTATTCTGAAACGTAACTTCGGCATGCATGACAGTGATGGATTTCAGAGTACAACAGCTTGTGCCTTCTATCGAATTGCATTTACTGCAGTTAGATGTTTAGAGGACCAATTTCCCAACTTACCCTCCAGTTCAATGAAATGAGGTCACATGACATATTTAGTAGTCGGATGGATGCTAAATTACCAGTAGATTCTGTTTTACAGGTATCCTTATAACTTTGGCAGTTGTGATTTATATATTCACTATTCAAATTCATGTCTTACTATATCAAAGATAACTTTACTTTGAATACCTCACATTCAGTTCCCAAATAATCCTTTGTTTTCTTATCATATATTTGAGTAAAAACTTTGTGTAGTATTAATCTATGTTATGAAAATGGCACAGAACCTATGAGGTTAAAGTAGCCAAAATGTCATTTGCAGCAAATAGAAAATCAGTGAACATACGGGAAGTAAATGTAAGAACCCAGACATGAGTTATCTCTTTTCTGCAACCCTTGTGATGAAATAATGTTTGGTGACAGCCAGACACAAGAAAATCTCAATGATAATGGTAGCAAAGATTAGGTATTAAATATTGGTCCAAATTTATTTTTATCTTGGTTAAATTTCTGATGAAGCAAAAGAAAATGCTCAAAGTATTTTAACTCTGTGGGACAGAGAGGAAAAGGCCATCAGTATGATGAAAAAAATGCACTTTATTAGATTCTGCTTTTCCTTGAGGTCAGTTTGAAGATTGTGTGGATGGAGTTTTAATGAAATTCTCAAGAGCTGTGCTTAAACATATTTATTTTCAGAATGGAAAGCTACGTGCAAGCAAAGACGCATTTAGGTTACAGAACTTGTTGTCGCATATTTGTTAAGTGGGAAAGGGACACAAGAATGCTCCTATTTTTATGCAAAAATGCCTCTCAGTAATGTCCATTTGTGAAATAATAAGAACAAAAAGTTATTTGCAAGCTTACTGGAGCTTTATGGAAATCAGTTCTCCAAGAAATCTTAGCTAGTCACAAGTCTGACATGCATATTTATTTTTTCTGAAAAATAGTAGCAACATGGAATATAAAGGCAATTTAATTCTCTTTTGTAACTAGCTTGTATTTTAAAGAAGAAAATAGAACATTATTTAGTATATTTAATAAGTTGAAAATAATTAAGCCTTTAAATTTAACAAAGTAGTTATTTAAAATATAAAAGATAGCCAAGTGAATCATGGCAGAGACACAGTCTCATGAGTTATATAAAACTGAAAAGTCATTATAGGTTTGCAAATGAGTGCTATTTGATTTATACTTTATTTCTAGTATGAAATAAAAAAGGCAGTTTATAGAGTTTCAACTTTCTCTTGAAGTTTTAAGTATGTTGTCTTCTTTTATTCTGACCTGAATAAATTAAGCAATGAAACACATTAAACTTATACATTACCCAATTCTACGTATTTTTGCCAGCTGCTCACATTTTATTGAGTAATTCATTATCAGTGTACTGGCATATTTTTGTTGATGAATCACATTGTTACATAAGTAGAACAAGGGTGTCCTGGTGATGTATTAACTCAATAACTCAGATGCCGGCAGAATTAAAGGATTTGAGAATGGTTCAATCTGACTACTTTTTAAAACCATTGCATATTACATTTAATAGGTGCGACACGATGACTATACCCTAACAGTTTCAGTACTTCTGTTTCATAATGGAGATAGTTTAAAGATGAAAACAGTAAAATTTAACTCTGACATCCATATTCCCAGCTTTTTCAACCTTGATAATTATTCTGAAAATTGGTTTCTATCTATAAGCAAACGTTCTAATGACAATATTAGCTCCCTGAGTAGAGAGACATTATTTTTGCAATTATTAACTACTTTGTTTATTAATCCACAAGTAAGATATTCTAGCGCATCAGGATTATATCATAAGGTATAGCACACCATACATTTTCTTATAAGAGCACATATTGTCAAACTTTCCCATGCTTTGCCCAATCAGGTCACTTTATCATTCAGTTTTACACTCAAATTCTTTTTGAAACAAATGATATTTGCCCTCTGCTTGTCTTCTTTCATATATCATGGTACCCTTAAGTTAAATTCATGTTGTTGGAAATGACAAGATTCTGTTCCTTTAAGTGAATGAACAGTATCACTTTGTGAATTCTAACAGCATTTCATTTAGTTCTTGCATTTATTGGATGTGGAATGTATATAAGAGTTTTTACTGATGTGTGTTGTAGCACCACACAGGAGCACAGGCTAATTTGGTTGTATTTCTAGTTTTACATTGCTTGATCTTATAGCAGTTCTGTTAATAGTTAAAAAATATACTATCCAGACCATTCTCAACACCAATGACATTAACATTCACTGTGTGTAATGCTTCAGTGTCCACATACTTTCAGTACTCTATATTTTTAATTTTTTATAATGGCCATCTTGTTAGCAAGCATGATGTTTCATTTTTTTTTTCAGATATATTTTTTGGAGACTAATAATCTTCGTCATCTTAACATATACATGTTGGTCATTTTTGTTTTTGAATAATGTCTGTTTTGGTGATCTATTGCTTATTTTAATTGAACTTTTTTTCTCTTTTGTGTTTAATTTTACAGTTTATTCAGAGTTTTGAGGTATCTGTTGTTGCATAGTTTCCAAATCTAATTTCATATTTTCCAGGTTCTATATGCATGTGCAAATCTTTTTCTTTGCTGTGAAGAAACTTTTTAATTTCAAGTAATCTAATTTGTGTGACACTGTATCTACACCCTAAACATTTGGAGATTCTAGATATTAATGATCACCCCACTGAAATTGTTTTCCTACTTTCTTTCTGGTAGTTTCATGGTTCATTTCTAAGATTTAACTCTTTAATTTATATGGGATTTTGCTTTAAGAATTAAGAGTTCAATCTCCTACATGTGGATAATAGATTTTTCCAGAACTATTACAAAGACTCTGGAATATCTGGTGTATACTCTAGAGAGGGGGAGGGAAAGCTCAATTGTCTAAAATGCATGAAGTCATGAAGTGCATGATTAGTTTATAGTCTTTCTTCTTTTTTTTCCAGTTACTTTGGCCCATGACTTTGTTTAGTTATTGCCATCATACTCATTTGAGATAATATCTAATTCAGTTTTATCTAATAGAACTTGCTGCAATAGCTAGTGTTGATTGTCAGCTTGACACTCTTCAGAATCACCTAGATAAAAAATGCAAATTACTACTGTAGGAAATTATTTTGACTGTTATGTGCAGTAAGAGATGCATCCTAATAATGGACAGCACTATTTCCTTGAATTGGGTTATGGAGTTCATAAAAAGAAAAAATTAATTTCAGCTGAGTTTTATCTCTATCATTTTCCTGACATTATGTGCTTCAGTGACTTTCCTGCCATGATGGAATGAATTCTCAACTGTGAGCTAAATAAAATATTCATCCTTTAAGTTCCCTTCTTACTATATGTAAGAAAACCAAAAAACAACAAAAACCAAAAAATTCAAAACAATTTACATACATGCTGGGTAATCAAGACTACCTTTGAACGTCTCATCCTTCTGTATCCATTTAATAAATGCTGTCATTAAAGGTACACACCTTTACTCATTTATATGTACTGGGAATTAAACACAGTTTTAACTAGATGATGGTGGTGCAAGCCTTTAATCCCAGCACTCAAGAGACAGAGGAAGGCCTATCTCTGTAAGTTGGAGGTCAGCCTGGTCTACAAGAACTAGTTCCAGAACAGGCTCCAAAGCTACAGAGAAACCCTGTCTCAATAAATAAATAAATAAATAAATAAATAAATAAATAACAAAACCAAAAAAACAGATTTTTTATAAATATTAGGCATGTGTCTAACAAATTGGGATAAATCAGGAGCCCACTGCCAAATAGTTATAATGATCAAATGACTGCAAATTTTTCATAAATTTTGAAATTATGAATGTAATAATTTCTAACCTGTTATTTGATGCAAGTTTTTTTTTTGGTTTCTTTAGATTAATGAATCCATTTAAAATACACTTTTTCTGGTTCTGTAAAAAGATGTCATATTTTTATAGGAATTACAATAAATCTGTGAATTTTATTGTATAATTTGTACATTTAACAATAGGGATATATTCTGAGAAAATCTGATGTTATTCTATTTTATTTACTCTTCATTTCTTCCATCAATGTTTTATGATATTCTTTGCACAATTATGTTTCAATCATTTATTTATATCTTATATAAATATATAAATAAAATTATATACAAATATATAATTATATAAATATAATTTTATTATTGTTATAATTATGAGTCTTTTATTTTAGAAAGTATGCTAGTGTTTGATAACATGACACAGACATTATAGGTTCGTTGTATATTCTAGAAGAAGATAAACTGCTCTCTTTTATTACAAGGTAAGGGTCACTGTGACTAGATGCAACAATGTCAGATCAATATGTGTAGTAGACTGAGCTGCTATTTCAATTCTTTGCTCCTAAAATCCACTTAATGTATCATCTGTGGAGAGAGGACATATCATAAATTATACTGATAAAAGCAGACAGTACATTTGTTCTTATATCAAAGGCTGAAAATGATAAAATTGTGAAAAGTATTTATTAGATCTAATAGATTTTCATGGCCCTTTTGTCTTTATATAAAATTATGTCATCTCCAAACAGCGTATTGCAAAGTGTTCTTGCTGTTTAGATGTGCTCCATGCAGGAAAGGAAGAATATAAGAATAAAGGCAAAAGTGGTGCTTCTTGTGTGTTCTTAGCAGAGAGTTTTCACATGTTCCACTTCAGTGAAAGTTTAGCTTTTTGCTGATAAATAACTGATGTGAGATTCCCTTTTGTATGCTGTGATTACCATTGATTAATAAAGAAACTGCTTTAGGCCTGTAGCAGGGCAGAGCAGAGGCAGGCGGGGAAAACTAAACTGAATCTGAAAGAAAGATGGCGGAGTCAGGACATGTCATGGAGCCCCAAGAGGGGAAAGAAACGAGCTGCCAGCTGGAACCTTGCCAGGAGGCCATAAGCCTCGTGGTAAAATATAAAATAATAGAAATGGTTAAATTAAGATGTAAGAGCTAGCTAGCAATATGCTTAAGTGATTGGCCAAGCAGTGACTTAAATAATAATAGTTTTCTGTGTGATTATTTTAGGAGTCTAGGTGGCTGAGAAATGAGCAAGCAGCTTCCGTATAACAAATAACCTTCAGTATATCTATGTATACTACTTATATACCACCTCCATCTCATACTTGATAAGATATATTGCAATTTATCAAATGTCTTTCACACACCTATAGACATATCTTCCTGTTTCTTTGCCTTTATTCAGTCAAAGCATCATGGTGCTCAATTTCTGCAAATTAAATATTGTTGCATCCCTAAAATTAATGCCTTCCATTTTATTGCATACCATTTTATTCATATATAGTTGAATTTTTCTAAAATTTTGTTGTGGATATTATTTGGGTCCAGGATCAATAAAGATGTGTTCCTGTGGTTTTCCTTTTAGTTTCTGCTTCCTCATGTGGTTTTGGTGTTAGGTTGTTTCTTGTCCTATGGAAAAGTTTTTATATATAGTTTGTCAAGAAAATTGGTCCTTTCTTCTAGGTCATCACAACTGTTGTAATAATCACTTCTAATGATGTTAAGTGCACAGTGTTTTACTGTGCATAGTTTTACAGAGTTCATTTTTGTTTCTGATTTTACTGAGTGCAATGGCTTTTCAAATATAAAATAAATTCAATATAAAAAAATGAAAAATAAATAAAGACTGCCTTAAGTTCTGAGAGTAAAATAGTCCCACTGGTCAGCTTTAAAGACCAGATTATGGTAACACATGTTTAATTTCAGTAGTCGTAATGACAAACACCTTTAATACCAGTAGCTACGCTAGTTGCCATAGAAACTGGGTGGTGCATGCCTTTAATGATAGTGATAGTGCTGTATGCCTTTAATCCAATTCCTAGAGAGGACTATAGAATTGGAGGAAACAGCTCTTAGCTTTAATTTTTTAAACAAAAATTTCCTAGTGTTACTTATTTTCTATAGTTGCTTCATGTCTCCATAAACAGAGCGCTGAATTTCTTTATTTATACCCATAACTTGATCCAGCTAACAGTATTGTACAAATCAATGAACCCTGGCTAAATGCACAAGCATTTGGTTTGGGTTAGAGTAACTGACATAAAGAGCTTCGCAGTCATCCAGTTAAAGAAAGCTCTCTTCAGCTGCACAGAAATTAGACCATGGTTAACAATTAGCATGAACACTTTTTCTGCTATAAACACAAGGCCTTCCCCTCCAGGTGTGCATGCCTCTTTGAGGAAGAAACAACAATATCCAGGTATAAAAAATTTTTCAACTCAAAAAGTTACAACTGTAACTTTCATTGTAAATGCCTTGAGCCTTTCTGTTCTTACTGGTTTCCTTCCTGAAATGATTGTTCACCACTTTTCAAAGCTAATTTCCTTCTTGCTAATTCAGGTCACACAGAAAAGGGTTCTACAGTTAGGCCTTTCTGATAACCAATGTATTCGTATTTTATGCACTTGTGTTTGTTTTCCTTCTTTAGTACAAGCTTCATTATACAAAAATTAAATTTATTGGACTAACCAACTTTTGATAACCATACAGAAATTACTATTGACATACAAAGACATACACTTAATATTTAATGATGTTTAATAAGATTATGTTACTTGAATTGATGAAGAGAATATCGCTATCATATAAGATTTGAAAGTGCAACTGTTAGCTACGTTACAGAAGTCACTGAGGTATTCCTCAACAGAGGAATGGTCAGAAAAAGCTTTGCTGAAGAGCCTTGCTGTAAAACTCCCTTCCAAACGGCTGTGTCTCGATTCATAGATTTGTGCTACTCTCAAATTTAGGAGAGAAATTTTGTTTGTTTTTTACAATGATTTAATGGTTAATGCAATGATTTATATCTGGTCAAGGTGTTGAGAATATCTTACAATAAGTGTTCAACTCTAGATGAGTATTCTATACCATACCCCAAGCCCCCAAATACCTCACCCAGAATCATGGACTAGGGAGAAGAACTATTACCTAAAAGCCAGAGGATAGGAAGTAAAGATTTAAAATTCATAATATGACTTTCACATGCATGAGCTCACAGCATCTTTGGTCATCTACTCTAGACATACATAAGATTAAGCCAGTCAAAATTTCAGCAAGTACAAGGTTAAGACTTCAAAGTTCTCAATACTATGTGAGGAGCTATGGATAGAAGACAGCTATTGGAGGAAAGAGGGACACTTTTCTTTTCTTTTTTTTTAAAGCAATCCAACTTTATGACTTGGCAATCAGTCAGTTAAAAAGAGAGAAATGCCTGTTTTAGAAAACTATCTATGTTAACTAAATAATGTTCAACTATTTGTGGTAACTAAATATTGTTCACTTGATCAATATTTTCCAGTGTCTACAAAGTAGAAAACCAGTGAATGACTTGAGCTGCATGCAAATATATTACAAATATGTTGATAAACTTGCTTGAAATTTTGAAATACATTATTCTGACATTCTTGAAGAAAATTACCTGCAAACCAGAAGATAGAAAACAGGATATAACCACTCAAGATTAGCTCCTCTACAGCCCAGTTATCTGTATCTAAAGATAACATTTCCATTCTCTACAAGATAATCTTCTAAGACAGGTTTTTTTTTTTTTTTTTGCACTTTTGGTGCTTATTTTTTTTCCATATTCTTTTATTTTTTTCCAGTCAAAAAAAATTTTACATTTTCTTCCCTTCTCCCAGTCCCCTCCCACTCACCCCCTCCTCCCTCCAGCTGCTTCCCTAAAAGAGGGCATGGTGCCCTGCCCTGTGGGAAGTCCAAGGCCCTCCCACCTCCATCCCGGTGTGCATCCAAATAGACTAGGTTCTAATACATGCAGAGGAGATAGGTCCTAGTGTCATTGTTGATGGCTTCTCAGTCTGCCCCCATTGGCAGCCACATTTAGAGAGTCTGGTTTGATCATATGCTCATTCAGTCCCAGTCCAGCTGGATTTGGTGAGCTCCCATTAGATCAGGCACACTGTCTCAGTGGCTGGTCCAGCCCCTCACGGTCCTAACTTCCTTGCTCATCTTCTCCCACCTTCTGTTCTTCGACTGGACCTTGGGAGCTCAATCCATTGCTCTGATATGAATGTGGCTCTCTGTCTCTATCTCCATCCATCAGACGAAATTTCTATGGTGGTGATCAAGATATTCATCAGTGTGACTCTGGGACAAGGCTAGTTCTGGCACCCTCTCCTCTGCTGCAGGAGGGTCACTTTTCTTTGGGGTATTGAGATTTGTATCCTACAATACCATGGGTTTCTCAACACCTGGACATACATGTGTGGTGATATTTTGTTTGTTCTCTAACAAGTAAAGCTTGCCTGAGGATCAGATGGTGGAGCTAGTAACTAGTTAATCATAGAGGCCAGTCAGTGGTGGCACACACCTTTGATCCCAGTTCTTGGGATCTCATCCCTTTGTTCCCAGCACTTGGGAGACACATGCCTTTAATCCCAGAACTAGGGAGGCAGAAATAGGAATTTAAAATGGGATCTCACCCTTCTGTCCAAGGATTTGGTAGAGGTAAGAAGTCTCTCTAGTGGCTGTGACTTACTGCTTTAACTCTCTGATCTTTCAGCATTTACCTCAATATCTGACTTCTAGTTTTCTATTTTTTTTTTGTTTTTTGTTTTTCGAGACAGGGTTTCTCTGTAGCTTTGGAGCCTGTCCTGGAACTAGCTCTTGTAGACTAGGCTGGCCTCAAACTCACAGAGATCTGCCTTCCTCTGCCTCCCGAGTGCTGGGATTAAAGGTGTGCGCCACCACCACCCGGCTGGTTTTCTATTATTAAAACCAATTAGAATTCACACTAAATATATGGGCAGCACTAATAAAACTGAGTGGTGTATTAACTAAAAAAAAAGAAGAAACAAAGTTGTGAAGTAGATTTGTTGGTGGTTACTGGGAGGATCTGGAGAGAGGCTATGGGGTGGGTGATGGATATAAGCAAAACACATTGTATACTTGTATGGAAAATTTTCTATCTATCATTTTAAATTTACTATTAAAAAAGAAACAAGATGTGAGACTTTCCGTAGATAATTCAGGTGATAAAATAAAGAAAGATGAGATGCATCTGTAGAACCAACATAAAAATATGCCTAGTGGGAAGAAGTATACTTAAAATCCCAATGTTGGAAAGCTGGAAACAAGTCTAGCTTCTTTGAGAACCTCATTGACAAGCTTGCTGTCTCAGAAAACAAAATAGATGACATCAAACAAATGACTTCAGAGAATGACCTCTGGCTTTAATAGATACATGAGTATGTGCGCATGCACACACAATACACATGAGAACATCAACAAATATGTATATACAGAGAATACTAAATAAGCACAGTTTTTCTCAGCTATAAAGTATGAAAACATATAATTAATGGAAAAAGAATACAATTTGAGATTATCATATGAAATAAATTATGTCAATCTCAGAAAGACAAATATTTCATTTGTTAGTTATAGATTTATATAAATCCATATAATTGTGTGTGTGTGTTATGAACATAAAAACACAAAAATAAATAAAACTCTTTCAGGTCAAAATAAGACAAATGGAAGAAGGTAAAAGAAAGGAGAGGATAATAGATTATGGGATAAATATGGTCAAGATTCATTATATCCTTTTATGAAAAGGTCCTAATGAAACCCGACACAATGTACAATGAATATACACTAAGGAAAATGTAATTATTAGTAAAGCTATGCCAATGCAAAATCAAATGTATGCACTCAGGCCGATGCAAGAGCATTTGCTTCCTGCAAACGGCTGTCCTCTCACATTCTCTCAGCAGGTGGACTATGTGCACTGTTCGTGTCTCATTCACAGTGCTGTTCTTCTCCACTGAATAACTGAAAACTCCCAGAGAAGAAAATGAAATTAACTATTTGCAAACATCCTGTTAAGAGTACTTTTACTATATACCCAAACTTGAGAATCATTATCTCAAATGTGTTTCTGCCTATACACGTGAATCCTTAAATCCTGCATGGAATTCTTATACAACATTGTTCAGGGAGAAAGACAAGGCAGACTTAACTCATGAATTAGATGCTTCGACACGATTCCACCCAGAAACAGTTACTGATTCCTACTCAGGTGAAAATAAATCTGCCAGGCTCTTAAAATTTTTGGAAATCTGGGAAAATTACTTGTTTGGAGACTTCCTTTCATACCACTTTTCACTGCCTGTTTTAGCCTGAGGCATCAAATTTCCTGTTCAGACTCAAAATGATACCTACCCTCCCGAAGGCTTTTCTCTACCCAAAATAGAAGTTTCAAATTTTTGCACTTGAGACTTTTTTTTTATTATTCTTTATACTACACATGTCAGAAAGTTAATGTAATCATATACATTTTATATCTAAGAAAGAAATATACTTTTAGAATACTTAATTTGATAATAAGAATTGTAGTCATAAACACATTGGAAAGCAGATAATTCTGTATGTTTGGCGATAATATAGATTGTTCTCTTAAAATCCCAATAAGTCAAAACTTCAGGTAAATGTAGTCTCACTTTTGAGGTTTCTTTTGTGGCTAGAAGGTATTTTATTCCAGCTAGGAAAGACATTTTTAGAGGGCATATAATATAGATGATGACGGGCTTATAAAGGAATAACTATTATTGTTGAAGATATCCTCTACTTTTTCATATTATTTCTTTGCCCACAGCTAATGCCACTGAGCCACCATACTTACAAGAGGCAATAAATTTGGAAGATCTTGGGCATTTGGACTTGGCTTTATATTTATAATTTTATACTATATATCTCTAAGCCAGTTCTAGAACTTATGGTAATCTCTATTTTAAGTACAGCACTATCCTTGAAAGGTGAATCTATATGAGCCATATTAAGGAACTCTCTAGAAATTTTGCATACAATGGCATGGTTGCACTGAAGTTTTATGTTTCTTGTTCCTTTTTAGGATTTCATGCATGAGTATTTTATTTGCAATATTTCCATTTCACTCTCCCCCTGTCTAACTTTCTCATGTCTCTCCCACCTCATTCTTAAATTCATGACTTTTTAAAATTATTATGGACACACACACACACCACTGAGACCATTTAGTGTTATGCACACATATATGTGTTTAATGCCTACCACTGTAGATTGGATAATTGATCTCTGGTTCATCTCTGGAGAAACCAGATTTTCTATCAGCAGCTATTAGCCTGTAACACTTCCTCTGTCAAGATTCCCTCTTCCACACTGGGATGTAAACTGGCATTGTCAATGTCCAGGTGACTGTACTGTTAAAATTTAATCGGTGCAAATCCCTGACATATATAGAAGATATTACTTCACAGTGAATAACCTAGTCCACTGGTTCTTAAAATCTTTCTGCTGTCTCCCTTTGATATTCTCTGGGCCTCAGGTGTAAGGATTGTAGATATACCAACTGGGCATGGGCATGCCATAGGCAGCTGTGCTTTATAGTTTGATTTGTTATGAATTTCAGTTATGAATTACAGGCCCACACCACCAAACCTATCTTTATATGTGTGTTGGTAATCTAAACCTAAACCCTCATATATGTGTGGCAAGCATTTCACTGACTGAACCTTCTCCTAAGCCCCCTACGTCCTCCTTTTAAGCAATATATCATAGCTCTACTTGTGTAGCCTAGATGCGCATCACACTTTCACACTTACCTTGGCTTTTGTATATTTGTTCTTTTTAAATGTTTAAGATTCATAATCATACAATAAACTACCTTTCTCAGATTCAGAATTCTTGCTCTTCAACAATTTGGGGAACACACTGATCTCCAAAGGAAGGAGGCATGAAGTAGGTTTTACATGTGGGATTGAGGGGCTTGGAGCTGAGAACAGGAGGGAAGGACAACAGAAAGTACAGGGAGGTAGGACTCGAACTGGAGAGCGTTTGGGGGCAATGTAGAAAGCTAGTGCATTGAAAACTCACCGAAGACTCCTAGTGGTAGAGAATATGGATACTGAATAAGCCATCTTCTGTACCACGCAAGGCTTCCAAGATTGGGACACCAACCCAGCCACAAATCCATGGACCTACCACCTGTCCTACCTTCAAGATGGGGCAATTGTGACTTAGGCTTGTGGGAGTGGCCAACCAAAGACTGGTCATACTTGAGGCCCAGGCAAGAAAGAGAATTTAGACCAGGTTGTTTCTAGATAGCCAGGAACCTGGAAACTGATGGCTCAGAGAACTAAGGTAGAACCAAACGCAAGAGACAACAGCAACAAAAACAAGGAAGTCAATGAAATGGTTCGTAAGGATGTTCTGCTATACTCATATGTCAGAATCTAGCCCAGGTCTACAATTTACCCATATTAACCTCTTATTTATTTCTGAAAACACTAAAGACACACTTATTCCAGGATCTTTTGTGTTTATAATTATTATCTTTGGCTTGAATTTATTTCAACATTTTAATGTTCAGTTTTCTTCTGGTATTGTTTTAATTCTATCTTTTGAAAAGTGAAAAACAAGATGATATTGATAAAATTAAAGCCATGACAAAACAAGTATTTCTGAATTGTGACCACAATCATGTTTTTCTAAATGTGTGCCTGTGAATAATTTTAAAAAACATAATTGAAACACTAAAAATAATTTAAGATGGTGATTAGATATTTTATAAATATCTATGATTGTTTTATATTTAAATTATATGTGAGTAAAGAGGAAATATTTACATTTAAGCAGAGTACCTTAAATGCAAAGACTAGCAAAAAGGTAGTTTCTGATAAAAAATTTTATTTTGTTTATTAATGTTTCTTTGATTTGTAAATCAAAAACTTCATAGTGAAATTTGTGTCAGGTAAATAGCTCTAGATGCTATGACTAGAAATAAATGTTAAACACCATTCTACCAGATGCATACTTTTTGTTATACAGTATGGGCCTTAAGGTTTTCTTTGGAGTCTCAAATTCAAAGGATCCATTTAGGTTTCTTATATAAGCAATGAATTCATTATCACCTTTAAACCAAATAAGTATTTTTTATGCAGTTGTTTTAATGACCTTGACAAGAGAAAGTTATATTCATAGCAATACAAAGAAACAACTAGACCACTATTTTGCTCAATATTTCAGGGAATACTCTGAAAACAATTATGGCTGTAGAGATCCTTGTGTTTAAGGCGCAGAACAGTTACAGATTTTAAGGATGCTTGTTAGTAGTTTTAGTCTCTGATACTGAACAAAATATTTTCACTTAAAATTTTAGCCAGTAACAATTATTTTAAAATGTTAAAGTAAAGCATACATTCAATTTAAGTAACAGAACCTAAATTACAGGCAGTGATTTGTGTTACCGGTGAATATGTCTTGGGATTTTATAGTAACTCCTATTTTGAGATTTTTACCAAATTATGTTCAAAACTAATTTTTTTCTTCTGATTGATATGAAATATCCAAATCAGTATCCACAAAGATTGCCCTGATTCCTCTGATTTGACACCTTTTCTTCAAATTACTGAAAACAAAACAAAAAAATAATTAACAAAAGTAACACATGCTGTATGTAGTATGGTAAGATGGAAATATAAAAATATTCTAAGAAGAAACCTATGCCTTATTCATGTTTAAGTAGTCACCTTTTTTTTTTAAATATGTTCAACCTTCAAGGTTATCTTGGCCTGATTGTTTACCACATTGAGCCCAACTCCTCAGACAGCTTCCTTTACCATGATGATCATTGTCATACATAGTTACTAAAATACGTATCTTATTTTGATATTGTCTTTTGATATTTAGTTGTTTTTTTTCCACTTTTTTTAAAATTAGAGTCTGTGAATCAGAAACTTTGTTACTTTCTCCTAAGAAATCTTAAAGCTGCTCATCCACAGCCCTTCATTGTGCACCAGCCGTTAAGGTAAGGTGAGGATGCATGCCAGGGTGTGCACACCATGTCTTCTTCAGACTGCACTTTCTTCAGCCATTTCCTTTACATTCTGAGGAAAATCAGCTCCCAAGGTTTCCCTCTCATAGGTGATTCCTTACTGCTTTATTTTTGCACAAAAAAATCATTATCCTATTACAGAAGTCACCATCGTAGTCAACTTCAGAAACAAGTCCACCTTCTCAGACAAACACATAGCTTCTGTGATCATATGAGATAAAAATCTTACATCTTGATGCAAATCCTTATGTCTGTTATTGGTGAAAGAAACAAACCAACACACAATTCTTCAGAGATTGTTATAATAGTACCTCCTCATGGAAAAGGAAATCTCTTTTGTTTTGGAGTTGATTCTCCATGTAATATCCATTTGCTAAGATGTAAATACATGCCTCAGAATACATGATAACACAGGCCTATCACAGGAAAAATCATTTAGAAATTAATATAATTCACATGATTTTATCTAAAGCTATTCTATTTATTTATTAAAAAATTTTCATATTTGCCATTAAACAATAAAAGGTAGTTGATATTCAAAACTGCTTTTGTCACATAGCTAAAATAAATGTATGCATTGTTCTGTAACAATACATGTGGATTTTAAAGTAGTCATCATTGAAATGCCTCAGCAATCAAATTCAAGTTATTTTAGGTCAATGATTAAACTTTATAAAGTAAATATAAAAACTAAATTCTCCAGAGCCACTAATATAAACCTCTGTAAAGTGGTCTCTGAAATCCACAGTATGTTATTATAATAGTATTAAAACTGTTTATATAAAGACAAGAAAGAATAATAGGAATGAGAATAAAAAGAAACACAAAGAATACAAAAAATAAAGATGAAGTTCAACAGAGTATTTTATAAGCAATAATTTGAATGCAAATTATCTAAATACTTCATTCTGAACAATTACACTGGCAATGTGGATCAAAGTTTTAAAATGGTCAACCTATATTCTGCTGATAAACATGCACTTGAATTTGGAGACCAAAACTTGGAAATCAAGGAAGTTTAAAAGTAAAAGGATAAGAAGTCATGTACTATATATGAAGTACAGGAGTGTAATCATGATTATAATAAAATGTAAACAGTTTTTGTAGGAGGTTTTTCTGTATTTGTATTGCTTTTATTGGTGAATAAAGAAACTGCCTTGGCCTTTTGATAGGGCAGAAATCAGGTAGGCAGAGTAGACAGAACGGAATGCTGGGAAGAAGGTAGTGTGGCAGACGCCATGAAACTCCTGTCTGAGACTGACGCTGTTTAGGAATCTTTTTCAGTAAGCCACGACCTCGTGGTGCTATACAGATTATTAAAAGATGGGTTAAATCAAGATGTGAGAGTTAGCCAATAAGAGGCTAAAACTAATGGGCCAGGCAGTAATTTAATTAATACAATTTCCAGGTGGTTATTTCGGGTTTAAGCTAGCCAGGTGCTGGGAATGCAGCCCGCTTGCTCTCCTTACTATAGTTTTCATTATTGTGAGGTGAGGAAAAAGTAATTTGAAAATAATTGAGAAAGAATATATTAAAAATAATAACCAATAAACCACATATTGTACCTCTTTGTCTCTGCCTCTCTCTCTCTCTCTCTGTCTATGTGTGTGTGTATTTGTGTATGTGTGTGTGCACCTAAAAAGAAGGAGTAAGGAAATAGTAATATTTTCATCTTTTACACTGAAATTTATTAATACTATATGCAATAAGAATGTTTTTTCCTGATTTTATAAAGAATAACACAAGGAAAAGGTTATGTTGTATAACCTTAAAGAATAAAATCTTATCACCTAAACTAGAATAACAATCAAATCATCTTCAGATTTCCCTCGGAAGAGCCTTCTTGCAAGCAGGCAATGGAATAATGTTTTCAAACATGTTCAAATACCTCTGTGTTCTGCTCCCATAGTGAACACCAGCTGCATACTTGCTGATTGCTGATCTCAGAGGTGTGAGAACAGCTGGTATGCCTTTGTGTTTGGTAGATCACATCTTGATAACTTTTCCAAAGTTGAACTAGAATGCGCCAGATTTTGCCTCTTGTTATCATTTCGTTGTTGTTCTTGAGATTGGAAATGAATATTAGATGACGGGCACTGAAGGCAGTACCAAGGAAAAAGCTGGTCAGTCTATGGAGACCATTAATGCCTGAAGTCACAATTCAACGTGTAGGCAAGGATTCATGAGTTAAGAGACAGGAGAATGAAGTGTATCTTTTCCTCTGGCATAAGGGTGCATCTCTGATACAAAGTTAGACTAAATCCAGGCAACTTCTAAGACATCAGAAAACTGACAGTGATTTTTTTCTAACAGCATTCCACACACAAATGCATCACTTGAAGAGGAAGGTGAAATTTTATAATTCTCAAAAGTCACCTGGTGATATTTCTCTGCATACTAAGATTTTATTTCCATAATTCAATAATATCATATTTGTTTCACATGTGCATATCTCCTAGAAAATGTCTGTTGTTTGTCTCAGATATCCATTAACACTATATAGCATTTACTTGGTTTTTTGCAGTGGTAACTTTTGTACATTGAGACATAATTATTTGTAGCCCAGACTGGCCTACAACTGATTGTGGAGTGAGAAAGACATTGTCTGCTTACTGTTCTGCTCCTGCCTCTCATGAGCCGAAATTGCAGTTTCTGTATAAATATTTCTTGTTGGATATGTTTGTTCAGTAAAAGTAGGAATCTGCCTATACCTTCATCACTAGAGAAGGAGATGAATAATATTCAAAATAGAATTTCTAATATGTGATATACTTAAAGTAGCAGATAACTATTAAATCATTTTATGAATAAAAGTATATATACACATATAGCATATTAATATTGTGATAAAAATTATTTTATATTTGATGAATTAGAGTACAATATATTTTAAGATGAAATATTGTTACTCATGATAGGATAGATACCTGTGGATTTTATAGAACATTAAATATAATAGAGAAATATGGATTAACATAAAAACTAAAATAAATTTAGATAACACTAAGATATTACTAGTACCGATTGCCATAATTTGCCATGTTTCTCAGTATTTGAAAACGCAGTATGAAAATTCTATGTTTCATCAAGTTATCAAATTAAATTTCATATCTGTTTATATATTTTATGTTAATTGCTTTAAGTGATTTTGTGTGTGCGTGAATGTGTGTGTGTGTTTGTGTGTGTGTGTAAACCTGTGTGAAAGTTCCAATGGAGGCCAGAAAATATTGTTGGATAGTCTGGAACTGGAGTTACAGGCAGTACAAACTACCTGACATGAGTGTTGAAAACTAAACTTCATTCCTCTGCAAGAACCATCCGTTTTCTCACCATTGAGCTCTTACCCCAGGCCGTGACATTTCTTTTAAAACAGGAAAATTTTAATAACATTACTTTTATTTTCCAAAGGTTGACATGGTATGTAAGAAATCTTGTATCACACTTTCCTTTTAATTTAACGAAGAAGTATTTATGGGTTTTGTTTACTTGTTTCCTTTTTGTTCAGACAGTGCAGCAAGCACTCTGTGATTCAGGCGGGTATCACACAACACGAATATGTCCTGCCCTGAGCATCCCAACCGCCAGGGTTTAAGGTATAATCCACTATGCCAATCAAGGAGATACCTAATTTTATGAAATATTCTGTGTTTTAAAATTAATAGGAATAATACTTCATTGTATTAAATATTAGAGTGTTACCCAAAATCATTTAAAATGAACCTTCATTTTTTCTAATTCGGGTACTCTAAATATATTAATATTATGAATGTTACTTAACAATTGTGAACTTAATTAATTTAATATATGTATGAAATAGTCACACTATAATATTTTACCACATAATAGTTAAGAAAATATCGATATATTCATACATGAGATATTCTAATGGAATGAAAATTTCTTTATCATTCAACAATAGTGGGCTTTAAATGCAGCTATATCTCTTGCTGAAGGTGATGGCGAAGGTGTTTTGCCAATCTTAATATGTGAAAATGGGATCATATGTTTCACTGAAACACAATGAAACACATGCATGTCAATTCACTGCTGAGGAGTCCTCTTTCTTTCTCTCATTTCTGTCAAAATATGTGACTTGAAAATGGTAACTGCATTACTTGCTCTTCTGTTGCTATGATAAAAACACCACAAAACAGGTTGAAGAAGAAAGGAAGAGTTTATTTTGGCTTATGGATTCAGAGGACCATGTCTGCTAAAACTGGGGAAGGCATGCTGGTAGAAACAGGAAGCTGGGATCGCATGTCTCATAGATACGCACACACACACACACACACACACACACACACACACGCAGAGAGAGAGAGAGAGAGAGAGAGAGAGAGAGAGAGGATAAAACAAGCAGGCACTAAGCTATAAACTCTCAAAGGCCACCCCCAGTAAGTAGTTTTCACTAGCAACCATATAACTCACAAAGATTCTTTAACATCATGAAACTGCACCACCAACAGGAGACCACCGCAACAAATACAGGTAACTTTGTGAGACATTTTTCATCCAAACAACAGCTGCATGACTCAAATCCAACATTTAACATGATATTATTAACAGTTTAAGCATATATTCTATAGTTAGAGTGACATTGTGGATGTTGTCATGAATTTCATTGTCAATAACAATGACTCACTCATAATTTATTTATTTTCTGTGCATGAAGTATATTATTTTTATGAAGTACAAGTCAGAAGTCCATTTGAAGTTCTGATTTTATTTTTATGGTTCCCTTTTTGCTTCCTTCTCTCCTTTTTCTTTAATTTTGTCTTATTCCTGACCCTTTTAAAGTTATAGCTCAAGACATAGTATTCATTTAATATCTAAAATGTAAATATCTTATAATTGACATACATAACATATATAATCTGTTTACTCCATGAGGTTTAGCAGATCATTACCATTTTCTGTGTAAGAGGAATTTCACAGAGTTATCTGCAAGTAGTGCAGGGAGCTTCAGTCATGATATTTTCTATGGCTATCATAGCTGATCTGGTGGTTTTTCACAGAAATCTTTGAATCATCCCTTGCTCCTTTAAGTTACTGCTTGTCTATGATTTTTTAGGCAACCCTCGCTATTTTCACTAGCACCCCATGCTGAATTAGGATAAAATTATTTCTTTCTTTTTATGTTCATGATATATCCCTAGTAAATAAACATGGATTTGTGTCAATATAAAAATGTTACATAGCAAAATTGGCACTGAACACACTGAACATGGACTGAAGGAACCAAAGACGAGTTGGGAAGGAGCGATTGTTTGGCTCTCCTCATGGAATTTTTTGTAACTTTTGTAAGCCTTGTTAGAATACAATGTCATGGCAATGTGTATTAATTATCTTTGTCAACTTGACAAAAACTAGAGATACATGAGAAGAGTGAACTTCAGTTGAGAAATTGTCTCCAGCCGATTGGCCTATGAGCATGTCTATGGAGCATCGAATTGACTGATTATTGATATATAAAATCCCAGCTCACTTTAGATAGTGCCATACTGGGGAAGGTGTTCCTGAGCAGTATAAGAAAGCCAGCTGGGCATGAACAGTAAAGAGAAACAATGACATATTTTCTCAGTGGTTTCTACCAATGTTTCTTCTTCAGTTCCAGTCCTGACTCCTCTCTGTGATGGGTTATTTTAGGCCATGTAATCCAAATAAACATTTTCATCTTCCAATTAGGCTTTAGTCACTTTTATGAAGGCAATGAAAAGAAGATTAGGATAACAGAAACACCCAAGTAGTAGCCTTCCCCACATAAAATGAGATAAGGTGCCTCTATGATGCATGAAGTTGGAAAGAACTGCTCCTGTATGGCTGAAAATAAAACTTGAAAAATGCATGAAAAATGCATGAATAGGAAGAGACTATTCATTCCAACAGTCTCTTATGTGGCAAGAAAATAACAGAAAGCAGGGTGAGATGGAAATGTTATATCATCATTTTTTTTACAACTGGCAATATATAAGGCAGAAAGGGATAAATTAAATCTCAGCTGAATAATTCTTCATAAACACAAAAATTAGGAGAAAAAAAGATGGGTGTGGTATATTATTAGATTTCATAGGCTTAATATACAGTAGGGAAAAATTCAAAATTCATTATGCAGATGGAGGAGTTAATGATGACTTTGTATAATAAACTACAATAATCAAGGAAAGCTTGACATCAAAATGGTTTAAATTTGAAAAAGTTTTGAATTATGATATAAAATAACTCTATACAACTTATTTTAAAGCTGTGGAACATGGGAACAGAAGGGTATTAGTTTTAATACCATTGTTGTAGTTTTGGATGGGATATCTTCCACATTTTCATGTGTTTGAACAGTTTGGCAGGAAAACATATGTGTACTCCAAGTGTCTTATCAATTAGGTCACAACAGTAATTAAAATATGTATTATAGTCATGGAAGTGGAGATACCAAGTAATATAAATACTGATTTTTCCTGGAGCAGAAATAATGTCTGGTGGAGAGGTTTGAATAAGAAACAAGGCACACCTTTTTATAGTCATCTGAGGACCCTAGGTATAACAAGGACTAGAAAAGAACAGAGACATTATTGCAGTGATAGCACAGAAGAAATACGTTATTTGATGCCTAATGTAGGAGGGTCTTCTGTATATGTGTGTTGCTTTCATTGGTTGAATAAAGAGACTGCCTTGGCCTTTTGATAGGGCAGCCCTTAGGTGGGTGGAATAGACAGAAAGGAATTCTGGGATAGAGAAGGCAGAGTCAGGGAGAGTTGCCGGCCATGAAGCCTGCCAGGTCAGACACGCTGAATCTTTCCCGGTAAGCCATGACTCATGGTGACACACAGTTATTAAAAATGGGTTAAACAAATATATAAGAGTTAGCCAATAAGAGACTAGAGCTAATGGGCCAGGCAGTATTTCAATGAATACAGTTTCTGTGTAATTTTTTAGGTGGCTGGGAGCTGGGCGAAAGGACACAGCCCGCTCCACCTCATGCAACAGATGCCAAGTTCACTGGACTGTATATGACTACATTTACAGGAGGTTATAAAAGAAGTTAATTCAGTAGAAGCCTTGGAAATGTTGTAATATTTCAATGGCTTTGCCAAAATCCACCTGATGAAATCTCATCTTTATGAAATAGAAGAAGTTCAGGAAATCAGAATGATATAGAGCAGAATAGATATCAATAAGGTACCTGCTCATTCAGGATGAGGTAAACATGACAAGGAGAAAATAGCCATGTCCAAATTACTTAAGAGTTGTAAGATTTATGTCCGGCATAATGACCTAGAGCAAAAATTGACAAGGAGTAAACTGTGAGCCCTTTAGACTCTGGAATGCACTAAATCCAGGGTAAAATGTCAGCAAAAAGCAAAAGATGTAGTGAAAGTCAGTGGCATACTTGTAGAAGATGAAGTTTGTCCTGAAGGTGTGTAGTTAATCCCCAAAGACTATGTGCTATGGATGTTTCTCTAGTGCAAAGAAACATATTCTATTTAGAGATATTTTATACAGCCTAGGGCTGGCCATTTCAACAGACAACCTGTCAGAAGCAGAGAGCCAGCTCTTACAACAGGGAAAACAAGTGAGATAGAGCCTCCAGTCCAGCCTAACGCTGACCTAAACAAACAGCTGAAATTTGTAACCCCTGAGTCTATTTGAGATGACAAGATGTGTAACATCTTGTTATCATGAAAAACCCAAATGACTCATGGAAAATGAGGATTTTGCAGTAGTAAGAAAGAAAGTGTTATATATTTATGCTACTATAAACTATTCATACAAATCATGTAGCACTTAATTGTAGTGAGTGTTAGTAGATATTTACAGTATCTTACCCTATGCAAAAAATTATTATATACTTCTAGGCCTTAGATATCCTCTATATTTTGAAATGCATCCTCAACAGTAGTAAAAATGAAAGTTAATGAATTTAAATCGACACAAATGCATGGAATCCATAAAGTTATTAAATGAAAGTTGTAGTGTCAGATGTTGTCTATAATCCCACTGGGTTTTGGCAAAAAGAAGTCACCAGTGCCATATAAATAATGAAAGCTATTTCCGCTGCTGTTTGTTGCCATGACAAACTAAATGTTAATGACCTATTGCTAAAGACACAGCATCATTTACTCATAAAACATGGAGAAATAAAATGTGGACTGAGCTAGACCCTCTCTTACTGCTTTTTTGTTTTTGTAATTAAATAAAATCCTATTCTGTATGATAGGTGAGAATTTTCAATGATATGTTTGATCACGGATCCTATGAGAAATACGACTAACACTCCAGGCAAAATTTGCCAACTGGTACAATTATAGCACAGTTGGTATGGATGTTTTCAATTGCTTTCAAATTGAGTATAAGAACAACTTTATGGGTAGCATGGGTTACCTCACTCAGGATGGATTGTTTCCCCAGTTCTATCCATTTGCACACAAATTTCAAGATGTCATTGTTTTTTTGTTTTTTTTTCCACTGAGTATTACTCCATTGTATAAATGTACCACATTGTATAAATGTACCACATTTTCTTTTCTTTATTTTATTTTATTTTATTTTTTTCCATACATTGTTTTGTTTTATTTTTTCCATTCAAGAACATAATTAAAGAAATAAACTTTTTACCTTTCTTCCCCTTCTCCCGGTCCCCTCCCACTACCCCCCACCCCTCCTCCCTCCCCCTTCTTCCTTGAAAGAGGGCATGGTGCCCTGCCCTGTTGGAAGTCCAAGGCCCACCCCCATCCCTCCCGGCCTAGGAAGGAGTGCATTAGGGGCATCTAGGTGGTTTCCAGGTTCTGGTTATTACAAATAAGGGTGCTACAAACACAGTTGAGCAAATGTCCTTGTGGTATGAGTGTGCAACCTTTGGGTATATGTTGTCGGAGGCTGTTGTTTGGAATATTTAATAATTTTTTGATGTCTAGTTTCTTGAGTTTTTTTTTTTTACATATTTTGGAAATCAGTCCTCTACCTGATGTGGGGTTAGTGTAGATATTTTCCCATTGAGTAGGATGCCATTTTGTCTTAGTGGCTGTACCCTTTGACTTACAGAAACTTCTCAGTTTCAGGAGGTCCCATTTATTAACTGTTGCCCTCAGTTTCTGTGCTACTGGTATTATATTTTGAAAGTGGTCTCCTGTGTCTATTCACTCAAGGCTACTTCGCACTTTATCATCAGTGAGACTGAGTGTAGCTGGATTTATGTTGAGGTCTTTGATCCATTTGAACTTAAGTTTTGTGCACAGGGATAGATATAGATCTATTTTCATTCTTCTACATGATTATATCCAGTTATGCCAACACCATTTCTTGAAGATTTTTTTATCTGTTGTATAATATTAGCTTCTTTGTCAAAAATCAGATGTTCATAAGTGTGTAGATTAATATCAGAGTCTTCAATTCGATTCCATTGTTCCACCTGTCTATTTTTATACAAAGATGTTTCCATTACACTAACTCTATAATAGCACTACTCACTTATAAAGTGGATATTAGACATAAAGCAAATGATAAACAGCCTATAGTCCACGATCCCAGAGAAGCTAGATAACAAGAAGAACCCTAAGACAGACATATATGGATCTTTGAGAAGGGGAAACAGACAAGACCTGAGATAATTAGGAGGGGTGGAGAAGGGAAGATGTGAGGACAGGCTGGAGGGGAGAAAAGGAGGGACTAGGAGAACATGAGGGAATGGGATGTTCAAGAAAGGGGAAGGACAGTGAGGGAAAGAATGGAAAGAGATGTCTTGACTGAGGAAACCATTAAAGGGCTAGCGAGAAATATAGCTCTAGGAAATTCCCAAGAGTACACAGGATGACACCAGTTGAGACTCTAAGCAACAGTGGAGAGGTCACCTAAACTGAACTTCCCCTGTAATCAGACTGATGACTACCTTAGTTGTCATCTTAGAACCTTCAACCAGAAACTGATGGATGCAGATACAGTAATCTAGAGCAAAGCCCTGGGCGGAGCTATAGGTGACCAGATCAAGAGAGAGAGGAGTGATAATATGGGCAAAGAGGTCTAGACCATGATGGTGATACTATCAGAAACAGCTGACCTGAGTTAGTGAGAGCTCACTAACTCTGGACTAAAAGCAGAGGAACCTTCATAGCACCAAACTAGGCCCACTGACAGTTGTGAGACTTGGGGAGCCTGTAGGGCCAATAGCAATGGGACCAGGATTTATCCTTGATGTTTGAACTGCCATCTAGGAACACATTCTCTTCAGAGGGCTACCTTGCTAAGTCTATGTATAATGGAGAGGGCCCTGATGGGAAAATCCCCATGGGAAAACTTACCCTTTCTGAGGAGTGGTTAGGAGTGAGGTGGTGTGAGGGGAAGGGTCATGCACGAGGAGGGGAAGGAGTGGAAAGAGAGATAGCTATGTAAAATAAGAAAAGATTGTATTAGAAATTCTTAATAAAAATGAAAGGAAAACAAATAAACAACAAAATAACAAACAAACAAACAAAAAAAGAAAGCCATAGGGAGCAATACAGGCAGCAGTGTCCTTCTATGGCCTCTGTGTCAACTCCTACCTCTGTCATTGCTGTGCACACATCCATCTGTTTCAGAGAGAGCCTTGTGCATTCATCAGAACCTTCCCTATCATGGAAATGCTTCACAAAAACATCTGTATTTTTAAGAATATCAAATTTCCTGGGGTTTCACTTGATAAATCCATATTAAAAGAGAAATATTAAAATTTATAGTTATCTTACTTCATTATTTGTTCTATTTTTAAAATATGTTTGGATTTACAAGCTTTGCTATAAAAAAGAATACACAGAGAGTCAGAATATGAAAGGATATAATTGTGTTCCACTGAGACAAAATATAATTTAAGAGTTTAAACATTATTAATAACTGTTTTCAGATCATTTGCTCCAAAGTTGAAGGCAGTTTCAAGTATAAATTTGAAAATTTTTAGTGTATTTGTTTACCTATAAAATAATCTAAATTGCTGAATAATTACTATAGAGAGAAAATACGAGACCAAGATATGGAAACACTCAGCTTGGATTTTGGCTCAGTCTAGATCTCCTGAATATCACCATTTGCATATGGAACTCTTCCTCCCTGGAGTTCTTTGGACATCATAAGTTGGGCTAAGCTATTGGGCTGAATATAGAATACATGTTATCCTAGAAATAATTTGATTCTTCAGACTCCTTGACTTGTATACAGAACATCACTATGATGAGAAGAATAGGTGTGTGTATAAGTGAGCTGAGACCTGCAGAAGCCTGAGGATTTCAAAGTGAAGAGATATACCCTGACATACACTTCTAATAGTAGGTGAATCGCAAGGTTAGAAGTGCTTTCTGTGATATCTGCTCACAGTGATGTGCAGACATGAACCTGGCCTCCCAAATAAAATCCATAATAGGGCGGGGATAGAGGTGGGAGAAATTTCATCCGATGGATGGAGATAGAGACAGAGACCCACAATCACATCAGAGCAATGAATTGAGCCCCCAAGGTGCAGGTGAAGAGCAGAAGGTGGGAGAAGATGAGTTAGGAAGTTAGGACCGTGAGGGGCTGGTCCACCTACTGAGACAGTGTGCCTGAACTAATGGGAGCGCACCAATCCACCTGGACTGGGACTGAATGAGCATATGATCAAACCAGACTCTCTGAATGTGGCGGCGAAAGTTGGCAGATGG